>ONZH01008397.1:0-29374 GCA_900303285.1 Rhinella marina
AAAATTGTGTGGTGTGCGGTACACTAGCCGAGTAACAAAATATACGTTTTTCTATCAGTTATATATACTACAGTGCAGTGCAAAATCCTGTCGTGTGCTGCACACTAGCCGGAGTTTACAAAATATACGTTTTTTCTCTCAGTGATATATCCTACAGTGCAGTGAAAAATTCTGTTGTGTGCTGCACACTAGCCGGAGTCTACCAAATATAAGTTTTTTCCCTCAGTCATATATCCTACAGTGCAGTGAAAAATTGAGTGGTTTGCGGTACAATAGCCGCCGTCTCAAGACTACGTTTTTTCTCTCAGTTATATATCATACAGTGCAGTGAAAAATTCTGTCGTGTGCTACACACTAGCCGGAGTATAGAAAATATACCTTTTTTCTCTCAGTCATATATCTTACAGTGCAGTGAAAAATTGTGTGGTGTGCGGTACACTAGCCGGAGTCTACAAAATATACGTTTTTTCTATCAGTTATATATACTACAGCGCAGTGAAAAATTGAGTGGTTTGCAGTCCAATAGCCGCCGTCTAAAGACTACGTTTTTTCTCTCAGTTATATATCATACAGTGCAGTGAAAAATTCTGTCGTGTGCTGCACACTAGCCGGAGTCTAGAAAATATACGTTTTTTCTCTCAGTTATATATACTACAGTGCAGTGAAAAATTGAGTGGTTTGTGGTACAATAGCCGCAGTTTAGAAAATAAGTTTTTTCTCTCAGTTATATATATTATACAGTGCAGTGTAAAATTCTGTCGTGTGCTGCACACTAGCCGGAGTCTAGAAAATATAAGTTTTTTCTCTCAGTTATATACTCTACAGTGCAGTGAAAAATTGAGTGGTTTGCGGTACAATAGCAGCAGTCTAAAGACTATGTTTTTTCTCTCAGTTATATATCATACAGTGCAGTGAAAAATTCTGTCGTGTGCTGCACACTAGCCGGAGTGTAGAAAATATACGTTTTTTTCTCTCAGTCATATATCCTACAGTGCAGTGCAAATTCTGTTGTGTGCTGCACACTAGCCGGAGTCTACAAAATATACATTTTTTCTCTCATTCATATATCCCACAGTGCAGTGAAAAATTGTGTGGTGTGCGGTACACTAGCGGCAGTCTAGAGAATACGTTTTTTCTCTCAGATACATTTAATACAGTCCAGTGAAAAATTCTGTGGTGTGTGGTACACTAGCCGCAGTCTAGAGAATACGTTTTTGGCCTCAGATATTAATTATACAGTTTAGTGATTACACAAAATGTTGAACCCAAGGGCTAAGGGTCGAGGACGTGGGCGTCCAAGTGATGTAGGGGGGCAGAGGCCGTGGTCCTGGGCAGGGTGACACAGTACCTACTGATGAGGGAGCAGTGGAACGCCAGGGAGTTTCGCTTCCTAGCTTTATCTTGCAACTTACAGGGTCACGTGGTACACCACTATTGAAACCACAACAGTGCGAACAGGTGATGGCGTGGATAGCGGATAATGTAACATAGTAACATAGTAACATAGTTTGTAAGGCCGAAAAAAGTCATCTGTCCATCCAGTTCAGCCTGTTTTCCTACAAGTTGATCCAGAGGAAGGCAAAAAAACCCCTGTGAGGTAGAAGCCAATTTTCCTCACTTTAGGGGGAAAAATTCCTTCCCGACTCCAATCAGGCAATCAGAATAACTCCCTGGATCAACAACCCTTCTCTAGTAACTATAACCTGTAATATTATTACCCTCCAGAAATACATCCAGGCCCTTCTTGAACTCTTTTAGTGAACTTACCATCACCACCTCCTCAGGCAGAGAGTTCCACAGTCTCACTGCTCTTACCGTAAAGAATCCGCTTCTATGTTTATGTACAAACCTTCTTTCCTCCAGACGCAATGGATGTCCCCTCGTCACAGTCACAGTCCTTGGGATAAATAGATGATGAGAGAGATCTCTGTACTGACCCCTGATATATTTATACATAGTTATTAGATCTCCCCTCAGTCGTCTTTTTTCTAAAGTGAATAACCCTAATTTTGATAATCTTTATGGGTACTGTAGTCCACCCATTCCAGTTATTACTTTAGTTGCCCTCCTCTGAACCCTCTCCAGCTCTGCTATGTCTGCCTTGTTCACAGGAGCCCAGAACTGTACACAGTACTCCATATGTGGTCTGACTAGTGATTTGTAAAGTAGCAGGACTATGTTCTCATCACGGGCATCTATGCCCCTTTTGATGCAACCCATTATCTTATTGGCCTTGGCAGCAGCTGTCTGGCACTGGCTTCTACAGCTTAGTTTGCTGTTCACTAAAATTCCTAGGTCCTTTTCCATGTCAGTTACCCAATGCTTTACCATTCAGTATGTACTGGTGACTTGCATTATTCCTTCCCATATGCATAACCTTACATTTGTCAGTGTTAAACCTCAAATATAATTTATCCACCACCCAGTCTTCCACGCAGTCCACCCACGCTATGGCTCCTCCAGAAAAACCTCCTTCCCCCCAGCCTGCCCCCCCCCCCATGGAAAATATGGATTCAGATCCGGCATACTCACAGGAACTCTTTTCAGGACCCTACCCAGAGACACAAACCACTGCTCAACAGCAACCTGAGCAGTTGCTCTGTCCTGATGCCCAAAATTTTGAATTTTCGCAGTCTGTGGGTGATGAGAGTGTGAACTTAGTGCAAGTAGTGCGTCAAGAGGTGTCGGATGATGACAAGACACGGTTGTCATACATTGACGTTGTTGTCAGGGCAGTAAGTCCCAGGGGGGAGCAGACTGAGGAATCGGAGGAAGAGCAGGTGGATGATGAGGTGACTGACCCAAGCTGGGTTGGTAAGCCTAGTCAAACAGTGCTTCTGAGGGGGAGGCAAGTGCAGCACCAGAACAGGTTGGAAGAGGCAGTGGGGTTGCCAGAGGGAGAAGCAGGGCCAGAGCAAGTAGATCAGCAACTGTTTCACGGAGTGAAGCTCCCATGCCGAGGCCTAGATGTTCGCAAGTCTGGAGGTTCTTTAAATAAAGTGAGGATGACCAACGGACTGTGGTGTGCAACTTGTGCCACACCAGGATCAGCAGGGGAGCCACCACTACCAGCCTAACCACTACCAGCAGGTGCAGGCATATGAGTGCTAAACACACGACTCAATGGAACCAAGGCCGTTCACCTCCTGCGGATCACACCACTGCTCCTTCCCCTGTGTCACATGCTGGCTTTGCGAGTCAACCCCCCGCCCAGGACCCCGGCACGAGCGCCTCCCGCCCTACAACCACCCCTTCACCTCCACGATCCTCCACACCCTACACCAATGTGTCTCAGCGCAGCCTTCAGCTGTCTTTGCATCAGACATTGGAGCGCAAGTGCAAATGCCAATACAATTCCACCCACCCACATGCACAAGCCCGGCTGCACAAAGCGCACGGCGCACATAGCAACCAATGACGCCGTGGGCTCCTGCATTCAGAAGGACAAATCTTCAAGGCCTGAAGTGTGAAATCGGCCTTACCAGTCAATGTTAGCGTCAGGTATAATGTAATTAACCACGCAGTGGCCCAAGATTCTACTATAGAGTAAAATAACAGCATGAGAGGTAAACACAGTGACCCAGCAACATATTGGGGAGGGTGGCAACAGCATGAGGAGTCAACATAGTGGCCCTGTCAGAGAGTGGGGAGGTTGGGGGCAACAGCAGTGGCAGTAACAGCACAGGATGGTGGGTGGCAGTAGGAGAAGATGGCAACAGAGAAACAAAGTTCCAAAGTTTTGGGAGTGGCACCCAGAATGATCTAGTCTGATGCATCAGGCACTGGCGTGTGAAAATCCTGGCTGATCCACGCCTGATGAATGCCTGATTTATCATCACAAAGGTCAATAATGGGTCATTTTTACAATGTTCTGGAGTGGCAGCACAGTGCGGTCAGAACATTACTGCCACCGGTATATGGAAATCCTGGCTGATCCACGTCTGATTTGTCTTTAGAAAGGTTAATCTCTCAACATTTCCTATTGAAAGGTGAGTTCTCTTTGGGGTAACTACAGTGGGGAAAAAAGTATTTAGTCAGCCACCAATTGTGCAAGTTCTCCCACTTAAAAAGATGAGAGAGGCCTGTAATTGACATCATAGGTAAACCTCAACTACCTATGATGTCTGGAGAGGTCTCCAGATCTCAACCCCATAGAAAACCTTTGGAGGGGGTTGAAAGTCTGTGTTGCCCAGCGACAGCCCTAAAACATCACTGCTCTAGAGGAGATCTGCATGGAGGAATGGGCCAACATACCAGCAACAGTGTCTGCCAACCTTGTGAAGACTTACAGATAACGTTTGACCTCTGTCATTGCCAACAAAGGATACATAACAAAGTATTGAGATGAACTTTTGTTATTGACCAAATACTTATTTTCCACCATAATTTGCAAATAAATTCTTTAAAAATCAGACAATTTGATTTTCTGGAATTGTTTTCTCATTTTGTCTCTCATAGTTGAGGTCTACCTATGATGACAATTACAGGCCTCTCTCATCTTTTTAAGTGGGAGAACTTTCACAATTGGTGGCTGACTAAATACTTTTTTTCCCCATTGTATACCCCCCGCCGCACTAAACACCCTCCCTGATGCCATGCTAATGGCTGGGTAGGAAAGCTTGTCCAGGGCAAACTCAGCCAGTTGTGGCCACAAATTAAATTTGGCTGCCCAGTAGTGCAGGGGATCTTGGATATGAGGTGGCAGGGTGCAGTACAAGTATGCCACCACCTGCTGGTTCAGGTTCTGCTCCATGTCTGGGTGGTTTCTTCAGTAGGTGGGTGAAGAAAAGTGCTGATTAGAGACTCAAGAGTTAAGTTGCTGCAGATAGAACTGCTTCTATCCCCCCCCCTCCAGCAGTCATGGTAATGGATCGTGAGTGCAGGGGTTTCCCCAGTCTGAACTTTGTAGGATGGGTGATTGCGCACATAGACAGGGACCAACCTAATACATAAGATGTCTCCACAATAGTTGAGTTTTTCATCCCTCTCAGAGAGTATTAAAAAAGGCCCCCATTTTGACCCAGTGGCGAGGGTCTAACAACGTGGAGATCCAGTAGTCATCCTTCTGCTGAATGGTGATACTGTTGCTGTCACTATGCAAGCAATTCAGCATACATCTGGCCATTTTACAAAGGGAATCAGAGGGACTCCCTGCCTCCATCTCACTGCATACTGCCACAGGCTGTCAGGGTCATCTGCCTGGTCTTCCTTATTACCCTCCAGCTCCTCATGCTTCTCCTGTTCCTCTCCTGTTGCTTGGGCAGATAAACCTCCTATTTCTGTATACAGTTCCTTGGCATTAATGTCCTACTTTTCTGCCAATTCAGCCTGAACAGGGCTCAGGTGGCCATGAAATGTAGGCACCACATCTCCTGTTCCCTGGCCAGCCAGATTTATCAGAATCTGGTCCAGGATGTGAAGGAGTGGAATGACATCATTCATCCCATAGTCCTGACGACTGGCAAATAAAGTGGATTCCTCAAAGGGCCTGAGTAAACGGCAGGTGTCACGCATGAGCTGCCACTGGCCAACGTTAGAGTTACACAGGGCAGTACCCCTGTCCGTCTGCATCATCAAGAAATCGCTCAAGGCCCTCCTTTGCTCATATAGTTTGTCCAACATGTGGAGGGCTCAAGGACGGGGTCTTTTGCAGGGTAAGAGTGGCTGAAGTGCATGCACAGTTTCTTGGTCATTTTCAAGATATCTTCCAGTTGGGTTTATAACCAGATTAGAGATGTTCATCATACAGGGCGCATGGCTCAGCCAGTGCAGACACAATGTTTTTCCCATTATGGGTGACCATGGTTCCAATCTTAAGTTGGCGAGGAGACAGCCAGGATTTGATTTCTCGGTTGAAGATGCGGAGCAGTTCCTCCCGGTTGTGACTCTGTTCGTCCAGGCTGGCCAGATGCAGAACAGCGTTGCACCGCTATGCTCTACATAGGTGGCTTACTGGAGGACCATTCCGAACTATGCCTACAGTGGAGGATGAGGAGGATATTGGTGCTGTAATCACAGCATGAGAATGCAGAGGCGACATTGCCATCACCTGGCCAAGTTGCTGGTGTGTCTGGGCCCAAACCACATTGGCCCAGTGTGCCGTAAAGCACATAAATTGTCCTTAACCATAGTTACAGCTCCACATGTCAGCACTGTCGTGAACTGTACCAGACACCGAAAGTCCCAAGGACTGGCCCATCTTCTGCTATACGTATGTATGCAGAGCTTGTACCGATTTTTAAGAGAAGTAGTGACGGCTTCGGAATCTCCACCTTGGCTCAGCACAAGCCATCAGTTCTCCGAAATGTGCAGAGTCAACCACATGGAAAAGGAAGGACTGTAGTACCAGCAACTTGGCCAGGAGCAGGTTCAGCTTCTGCACTGTTGGATGAGTGCACGCATACTGTTGTCTCTTTGTTGCCTCGGTGATCGATTGCTGGCGAAACACGTGAAGAGGAGTAGGAGGAGGAGCATCAAAACCATTAGAAGATGGGAAGGAAACACAGCTCCCTTCCGCTAAAATAGTTGGTCCCTGACTGCCAGAGAAGAGGTGAGGGCAGCTGGGAGATGTGTCAGGCTGTACCACTATATTAGCACCACAGTTTTCCCAGACCACTTTATGGTGATGCTTCATGTGTTGATGCAGGGCAGTGGTGCCAATATTGGCACCCTGTCCACGCTTCACCTTCTGCCCACGAATCCTACATACAGCCATGCTGACGTCCTCAAGTGACCTGATGAAAAATTGCCACACCCGTGAGGGATTTTACCCCCACAACTCAGCGTTGACTGCCAGTCACTGCCTATATGAAGTTGTGCACCACTAGTTGTTTCCGCACAGGTACAGTAGGCTCCTGAGCAGCAGACTGCCTACCCTGGGCACATTTGGCTCCAGGTCGACTGCTGGAAAAAAAACGACTGCTGGATGAAACTTCCAGCTCTGGCCTGTTGCTGTGGCTGCTGCTACTTCTGCTGGCTCCAGCAACATTTTTGCCACTGCCCGTTCCTTTGGAGGTCCCTGGCACCTCTTTGTTGGACATACTGTATGGTAACAGTAACTATATAAGTAAAATAAGTCATTCAATGTCAATATGGACACCCCACTAACAGTTATATTACACAGCTTATTCACCCCAATATAAGAATCAAGGCCTAATGGAATTGCTTATCTATTAAATCAGGTGGACACCACTATAACAGTTATATTACAATTAGAGATTAGCGAATCATCCAAACTTCGCTTTGGCGAATAATCGACGAATTTCTGACAAGATTCGTTCTTAATACGAATTTATTCGGTCGAATTTGCATTAAAAAATAATCGTTGTTTTGCGAACATTCCTACACAAATTACGAACATACAGTCAGTTTTGTTAAAAGTACGCAATATGTAAGCATTAGTGTACAAAGTGCGTATGAATCCTTAGCGTACTATTGACTCGCGATTGAGTCATACGCACGAGGCTAGGATGCGGCGTACAGTCTTTAGAGGCAGTCCATATGAGGTAGAAAAGTAAGGTGCTAGCTATCCGACTAAGTGCATAATTTACTAAAAAAACACCGTACAATAAGTGCATAATAGGACACATTGCAGTACCTGAAAAAGAATACACACAATGGGATAAAGTGCTTGAACATTGCTGAACCTGTAAAAACATTATTGCTAAAATACAGCAAAGACAATTAGGCAAACATTTTAGTGCAATTTCACATTTGCAAGCATAAAAGTCTCAGATATATGTTTGAGTCTCTCCTCTTGGCTCCTTGGCATGATAAAACACTGGAACACAGTCCAAAATTCAATTGTAATCCACGTGAGGTAATTTTGTAATCCAAACAGGTAACGTGTAATCCACATGGATAATATAAAATAGCAGCAAATAGAGAACTCTCTTTCCAAAGGGGGCTCCTAAGTAACCTAATAAGGGGGGGAAGTAAAATAGGCGCGCTTAGGCGCAACTGGGAATTTTTTGCAGAAACGGGAGGGGGGGGGAGTGGGGGAGTCCTGACAAACCATGTCCATCTGGGTGAGAGTCAAACAGGGGGCAATACAAACTAAACAAAACAAGTGCCAACTAGCTCTCACCCGTCAGGTGCAGTCCATGGTGTGGCTCCCATAGGTCCTCCTGAGGTGTCCTTTAAATAAGCCAGTAGTAGTCCTCCTCGTTTGACCTACTGCTGAATGACATCAGAGGATGCTCCTGCCTCCTGTAGGCCAAACTCGCTGCCGGGGTGGAACTCCACTGCCCTCTTCTTCCAGAAGTCAGACTTGACCGGGTCTGGGTGGTGGTCACGCTGGTGAACGCTGCAGCCACTTGCGCCTTTACTTTTCTGGATTCTCCTGCCGGGACAACAGGGGTAAGGACTTCTGGCTGCAGCGGTTGAGGCAAGGTTGCACCCAGGGAAGAAGCCCCAGCTCCCCTGGCTGCTGCTGGCTTCATCTTCCAGGGTAGTTGGTACTAGTGGATCACCGTGGACTGGAACGTAAATGATGAAGTCATCAGCTGACCCAGCTGAAAGGACTGTGATGGTGGTGGCACTGGCAGTCCAAGGATCAGAGGCTCCGGCTGTGGCTTCTCCCTGAAACGGAGGGTGCCATCTGGTGACTCCTGAAGGCAGCGCACTAGTACTTCGCCTGGTGGTTCCTCCGGCCAAACTTCAGGTGGTGATGCAGGTACCAGGGGCTTTGATAATAACGTTACCCCGGTAGCAAAGGGGCCTTTCAGGGATGCCGTGGGGGTGTATTCCACCTGATCCCCCATGTACAGGCTGTGACGGGGTTGGGGCAGGTACAGCCGTTTCACTGACCTGCGGCCCACGAAGTACTCCTTGCCGTCCTCGTCATCTGCCAAGAAGCCAGAGCCTCACTTCACACTTTCACCGCTCCAGTGTAGGGGCTCCTGGCCTTGGATGGTCCAGTACTTGGATGACCCAGTCCTCCACTACATTCTTGTAGTCCCATAGGGTCTGGGCGTGGGCCGTCACTGATGCTGGCACAATCAGGTTCTGCCGACTGGAAGGTGTTGTTCTCCACCTGGGCGGCGAAGTGGACGCTCCAGCCGCCCCCGCCGCACCAGTCGGCAAGGCGAATATTAAGTGTCAGGAGCCGGTGAGACTCTTTTGCACAGCTGTGCCCTCTGATCTCTGGAGCGAGCGGTTGTTCGAGGTACTCGCCACCAAAGACCATCTCTCCCCACTTGAGTCGCAGTTCTTTCGCCATGCTGTTTGCTGTGGTCTGACTCTGGATCTTGTTCACCACTGGCTTGAACTGGAGAGGAGGGTGGAGTAATGAGGGAGGAGTCTTCACTCCCTATACATGCAAATAGTTCCCAGGCTGGTTTTTCCCGCTTCTGAGGGGGGCGTATCTTCACTTTCCTGCTCTTGAGGGGATGTATCGTCATTTTCCCGCTTCGGGGGGCAGGGGGAGGGGACAAGAAGAATGCATACATTGCGTACGTAGCATACGTATCGATAGCGTTCAAAATTTTAAGAACATTTACGAATAATACGCAGAGAATCTGACAAAATCCGGATTCACTTCGGAGTAGGAAAAATGGAGGATTCGATACGAATCTACGAAGCGGCGAATAGATTCGCTCATCTCTAATTACAATGTTTATTCACCCCAATATGAGAATCAAGGCCTGATGGAATTGCTTATCTATTAAACAAGGTGGGCACTCAAATAACGATTGTATTACACAGCTTATGCACCCCAATGTGAGAATCGAAGCGTAATAGAATTGTTTATCTAGTAAACAAGGTGGGCACCCAAATAACGGTTAAATTTCCCAGCTCCACGCTCTATATGTTAGGCCACCCGTACAAGTAGAAGAAGGAGGTCAACGATTTCTCCCCGGTGAAGTATACTTCCCGATTTAACTTCCATTTTAGCCAGGGGCAGCTCATATGTGACAAGTGCCGTTTGCTGAGGTCCTTTGAGAAACCCACTTTATATGCCAGTTGGCAGAACTACAGGATGAATAATGTCATTCGACTACTTCACATCCTGGAGGGGATGCCTAGAAATATTATTGGCAAGGTGACAGAAGACGTGGCACCTACATCTAACAGCCGTGAGGAGGACAAACTGGCAAAGGAAAAGGATGAGGATAAGGAGGAGGACATAAACGCCCAGGAATTTTATAGACAACTATGTGGTTTATCTACCCAAGCGACAGAAGAGTAGCAGGAGGAGCATGAGGAGCTGGAAGGCGGTGCTGAAGATGACGCGGATGACCCTGACAGACCATGGCAGTATGCAGTGGAAATGGAGGCAGGGAGGCCCTACAAGTTCCTTGCGCATGCTTTCTTGTTTGCATAGTAACAGCCGCATTGTCAGGATTCGGCAGAGCGAGGACTACTGGATATCCACATTGTTAGACCCTTTTACCAGTCAAAAATGGGTGCATTTTTTAGACCTTTTCAGAGGGATGCCAAAATAGATTACTATAGAGACATGCTATGTAGTCGATTGGTCTCTGCCTACGAGCGCCATTGAGTGTCCTCAGGAAGGTCTGACCGGGGCAATCTCTGTGCTCACGCTCCACTGCCATGACTGGGGAGGGGGGGGCTTCAGCTCTAGCTCCATAAGCAGCCAGTTAAGAGTGGGGTCTCTGATGTCTGACGAGCAGTTTTCTTCAGCTACCTTTTGAAGAAACCACCCAGCAGCAGCGGGTCATCCAGCAGAACCTGAACCAGGTTCCCCAATATACCTTTACTTTGCCCCAATATGCCACTAATCTCTCTCCCCCAAATGCCATTTTTCCCCAAATGTCACCATTGTGTCCCTCCGAATGAAACCACTCTGATCCAAATGCCGCTTTACCCCTTAATGTTCCACTCCTGTGCCCAAAATGCCACTCTGACCGCCAATGTGCCACCACTCTCCCCAAATGCCACTCTGCCCTCTCATGTGATACCACTCTCCCTCTAATGTGCCACTCCTCTGCCCTAAAGGCCACTCTCCCCTCTGTTCCCTCTAAACTGTGTTCTCTGGGATTGCAGCAGGTAAACTTGTTATTGGACTAGTTAATCCTTTTTACACTGTGGTTTCCAGAATGTACATCTTAGAGCAGGGGTGCACAACCTGTGGCCCCCAGAGCCATGGTTTGCGGCCCCCGTCCTGGTGGACAGAAACACAGCTAGTCGTGAGAGTGGGGGAGCTGAGGAGAAGGCAGACACAGTTTATCAGCGCTTCTGCCTTCTCCTAAAGGAACGCTCGGCAGTTTAAACCCAGAGGTCACATGATCGCCGCGTGTCTTGGGGGCAGAGGAGCGCAGAGTTGCAGGGTACGTAGATCCTGATCCACTCTAACCTATACAAAGCCCCCCCCCCTCCTCCAGCAGGCAGCAAGGCAGGAGGCTGGTTTCCCTCCTTTGGATGCTCCAGTTACAGTGGAAATAGTACAAAAATAAGTCTGTGTCCCCCAAGATCTTTCATGGACCTTTTGGGTAAAAATTATGTGCTATATATATATATATATATATATATATATATATATGAAATGAGAGCAGCACAGCAAGGTGAAAAATGTAAAGGTGTGCCAGCGGCTCTGGACGTGATCAAATCCTTTTTAATAAAATAAAGAAAATCCGCAGCACTACCAAAAATTGTGCTAAACAAAAAAGCAGCAACGTTTCGATCCTCTCACTGAAACCTTTCTCAAGCAGCCATGTAAATTACACCAGTGTTATTACAGGTATATTTAAAGCCATGATCATATGATTACAATAATTCAATTTCATCATTAAGTAGCAAAATATTATGTTACATAATTGTGAATAAAGTAAAAATTCAAACAATCCAATCACATTCACATGATGTACCTAACTGTGATATAAAACAGTGAACCAACATTTACATAATCAATATAAAACCAAAAAAATCATAATTGTGTCATCAATGTTCATCAAAAGTGCTCTATCATCTGTGAAAAACATTTGTTGTGTATAAACAGATATAATTTAGCTAACAAAAATGACCCACCAGCATGTGTGTCCTGTCAGACGGCACCCGGCATTGTAGACAATCAACTGCGGCTGCGTATAAAAGAAGTGCGCTCCACCGTGGAACGCACACGTGACTGCAAAGATGGTCACGTGATCGAAAGTTCCACAGGAAGCAGGAGCAAAGAAGAACGTCATTCTGGAACGCACACATGATCGGAAAGTAGCGATCATGTGATCTAAAAGATATATCAGCGATCCAGGATGGTGTAACTAGTACAATAAAGAGATATATTGGTGGGCCAATATTTTATTCCTCCTCATATAGAAAAAATATTAGTAAGTTTAATTAAAGGGTTTCTGTCACCAGTTTTTTCGGTATGAATCAGGCTGACATTAGAGATGTGCTAATGTCACCTGATTCCAAATATATATCTGTTTTATTTACTGGTGCCTCCATTTTTATATAAAATGAACTTTTATTTTATGCTAATAAGGCCTCTAGGTGCAAGGGGCGTTACCCCTGCTCCTAGAGGCTCTGTTGATTGACAGGCCCAGGCAGAGAAGAAACACTCCATTCACCATAGCTTGCAAGGACCTTCAATGATGTCATGACCATGTGATCAGTCACATGGTTAGGATCACACAAACAGCCTGTCACCATGTGACTGATATATATTTGGAATCAGGTGACATTAGCACATCTCTAATGTCAGCTTGATTCATACCGAAAAAAACTGGTGACAGAAACCCTTTAATGATCATGGGTTATAAAGACGCAGTCAAATTAAAGTATATAGTAACAAATTGTATTCGAAGGGGGGGTCAAACCATACTATGAGGACATTTCCATGACCCCAATGTGTGGTGACCGGATTAGGGTACTGCATCATGTCTGTAATGAGACACGAAACACAGTTTTCCACGACATCACTACCCCTCAGCAAGGTAAGTACCAACTATGGTCCGAGACAAATTGTAGAAAGAATGCCTCCAAACATTCAATCCACTCCCCTGTCTCAGAACCCATCATGATATAGTAAAAACATATTTGACTACATCAAAACTACCCATATTAGTAACAAAAATTATGACTAGGAGATATAGAGGACAGGAAACAATATAAACCCATCAATGATCTATTATCACTAGAACGTTAATCCAAAATAATAAAAAAAATATATACAGAATTGTAAAACAATGCAACCTTCAGCGTTGACTAAATACAATCACCCGAATGCACAGGAAACAGGCAACAAAACATGCTGGTTTTCACAATCACAAGGATATTGTGAACAGAATTCTGCAAGAGACAGAAAAAAATTAATATTAAAACATAGAACACTGATGTTTTTATGTATACACAATATTCCACATAGATTCTCCTATCTATCATGCATGGATCCATGGTCTATAATCTACATTAAAGGGGTTGTCTCACCTTATAAAGTCATAGTTATTGTGTAGAGATGTTATTTTCAGTCACTTTGTAATGTATTTCTGTTTTCAATATTGCTTCTCTTCCCTGTTTTCTTTTATTATAGCCTCCTTTAGACCCTGCTCGTCTCTAGGGGTTACGGCCTCCCCTTAATGCACTTGCGGTGGCCGGGCTTGCGCACTAGGAGGCTTTTCTGGTTGCTGGGGAATCGCGGGAGTGAGCGTACCTAGAGGCCAGTGTATGTGAATTCCCTCCCGTCCCCGGCCACCTCGTAGATGTTCTTGTCTTAGATCCTACACCCGGCCACCTTGTTCTTCCTATAGAACAACTTCAGGGCATGAGATGCAGCCCTGAAGCTGTTCTATACAGTTATGCCAAGAGGATTTATAGTATAACAGGTTCGAGGCTTGCACAAATAGCCCCGGACCTGTAATACACAGATCGCAAGTGCCGGCTGTCATCTTGTGAAAGATGACTGTAGGAAAGCTTCAGGTCTGACCTGAAAATTTCCTACAGTGGCTGGCAGAGCGATCGTATCTGTCTCCTGACAACCTTATCAGGAGACAGACATCGCACTTCCTGGAACCCTTTGTTATCTCTATATGCAAATATATAGAGATAACAGTGTGCAGTGAGCTATTGAGGGGTGCCTGTGTGAGCGAGCACGGAGAGGCAAGGGTTACTGTCAGTCAGCAGGAGAAGCTCCGCCCCCCACCAGCTCAGAAAGAAGCCCACGGAGCAGCAGAGATGCCGGGAAGGCAGGAGGTGAGACAACCCCTTTAAGTCCATTAGGTTTCAAAGTATTTAATCTTTTTATCCACTGAATTTCCCTCTTTTTTAGTGCTAAAGTGCGATAACCACCCCTCCTTGAAAATGGAATGTGGTCAATTATCATACATTTCAGGTCGCATTCTTTGTGACCATAATCCGTAAAGTACTTTGAAACTGGTAAATCCATGCGTAAATCCAATCCATTTTCGTATTGAATATCTGTGTTGGTTCACACAAGTTTTAAAATGCAATGATGTCTCTCCCACATATAATAGAGGGCAGGGACACCATAGGACATAAATAATAAACCCAGAATCACATGTCAGAAAAAAGTTTATCTTGAATCTATTCCCTGAGGAAGGATGTTCAAAATGTCCACCTTTATGTATATAGCGACAGTTAACACAATTGAGGCAAGGAAAACAACCTTTTTTTGTACTGATAGATATGTTTGACCCACTGACAGGACACACATGCTGGTGGGTCATTTTTGATAGCTAAATTATATCTGTTTATACACAACACATGTTTTTCACAGATGATAGAGCACTTTTGATGAACATTGATGGCACAGTTATGAATTTTTTGGTTTTATATTGATTATGTAAATGTTGGTTCACTGTTTTATATCACAGTTAGGTACATCATGTGAATGTGATTGGATTGTTTGAATTTTTACTTTATTCACACAATTATATAACATAATATTTAGCTACTTAATGATTAAATTAATTGACTAATTGTAATCATATGATCATGGCTTTATATATACCTGTAACACTGGTGTAATTTACATGGCTGCTTGAGAAAGGTTCCAGTGAGAGGACCGAAATGTTGCTGCTCTGGTGAAATAAATCACTTTTTTGTTTAGCACAATTTTTGGTAGTGCTGCGGATTTTCTTTATTATATAAATATATATATATATATACACTCACCGGCCACTTTATTAGGTACACCTGTCCAACTGCTCGTTAACACTTAATTTCTAATCAGCCAATCACATGGCGGCAACTCAGTGCATTTAGGCATGTAGACATGGTCAAGACAATCTCCTGCAGTTCAAACCGAGCATCAGTATGGGGAAGAAAGGTGATTTGAGTGCCTTTGAACGTGGCATGGTTGTTGGTGCCAGAAGGGCTGGTCTGAGTATTTCAGAAACTGCTGATCTACTGGGATTTTCACGCACAACCATCTCTAGGGTTTACAGAGAATGGTCCGAAAAAGAAAAAACATCCAGTGAGCGGCAGTTCTGTGGGCGGAAATGCCTTGTTGATGCCAGAGGTCAGAGGAGAATGGGCAGACTGGTTCGAGCTGATAGAAAGGCAACAGTGACTCAAATTGCCACCCGTTACAACCAAGGTAGGCAGAAGAGCATCTCTGAACGCACAGTACGTCGAACTTTGAGGCAGATGGGCTACAGCAGCAGAAGACCGGGTGCCACTCCTTTCAGCTAAGAACAGGAAACTGAGGCTACAATTTGCACAAGCTCATCGAAATTGGACAGTAGAAGATTGGAAAAACGTTGCCTGGTCTGATGAGTCTCGATTTCTGCTGCGACATTCGGATGGTAGGGTCAGAATTTGGCGTCAACAACATGAAAGCATGGATCCATCCTGCCTTGTATCAGCGGTTCAAGCTGGTGGTGGTGGTGTCATGGTGTGGGGAATATTTTCTTGGCACTCTTTGGGCCCCTTGGTACCAATTGAGCATCGTTGCAACGCCACAGCCTACCTGAGTATTGTTGCTGACCATGTCCATCCCTTTATGACCACAATGTACCCAACATCTGATGGCTACTTTCAGCAGGATAATGCGCCATGTCATAAAGCTGGAATCATCTCAGACTGGTTTCTTGAACATGACAATGAGTTCACTGTACTCAAATGGCCTCCACAGTCACCAGATCTCAATCCAATAGAGCATCTTTGGGATGTGGTGGAACGGGAGATTCGCATCATGGATGTGCAGCCGACAAATCTGCGGCAACTGTGTGATGCCATCATGTCAATATGGACCAAAATCTCTGAGGAATGCTTCCAGCACCTTGTTGAATCTATGCCACGAAGAATTGAGGCAGTTCTGAAGGCAAAAGGGGGTCCAACCCGTTACTAGCATGGTGTACCTAATAAAGTGGCCGGTGAGTGTATATATACTAGCTGAAGGACCCGGCTTCGCCCCGGTATATTTCTTCTATTTCATTTAATGTTTGTGTGTGTGTCATTAAAAGATATCGAGAGTGACCTCTACAGCACCCCGCCTCCTTAACAATGACCTCGACAGCCCCACCCCTAAACACTGCCCCCCCACAGTGCCCTGTCTCCTTAAAATGTGACCTCCACAGCAGCCCACCCCCTTAACTTTGACCTTCACAGCAGCCTGCCCCTTTAACAGTGAGATCCACAGAACTTCACCCCCTTGACAGTGACCGCCACAGGTGCCCGCCCCCTTAACAGTGACCTCTACAGCACCCACCCTGACCATAGGTTACAGTCCCCTTAACTGACCTCCACCATTCCTGCCCCCCTTGACAGAGACCTCCACAGCGACCTTAACAGTGACCTCACAGTACCCCGCTGCCTCTTTAATAGTGGCCTCCACAGTCCCCTCCTCCCTTAACAGTGATCTCCATGGTGTCTGCCACTTTAACAGTAACCTCCACAGCAGCCTGCCAGAGGCCCGATTTTAGGCCGGACTGTCCCACTTTCAGACTCTCTGTCCTCCGTCCTGTGCAGGGCCTGGATGGACACAGGGATGTCCTTTTGAACAGCTCACTCTCAGACAGCAGCACTGTGCAGTCTGATCCTGAGCTACAGGGTGAAAGTCACCCTCCCTCCCACCCCTGCAGCTGACAGAAGTTGATTTTTACCTTCAATTTTTCAATTCCCGTCTGCTGTAAAGTGGCCAGAGGTCCTGTTTTAGGCTGGACAGTCCGGCTTTCAGATTCCTTTTCCTCCGTCATTCGCAAGGTCTGGACTGAGGACAGGGATGTCCTTTTGAACAGCTCACTCTCAGACAGCAGCACTGTGCAGTCTGAGCATAAGCTGCAGGGAGAAAAATCACCCTCCCTCCCACCCCTGCAGCTGACAGAAGTTGATTTTTACCTTCATTTTTTCAATCCCAGTCAGCTGCGGAGTGGAAGAGGGCATGGTCTGACCAAGTCGGGGGTGTGGTTTAGCGGGACCTGGGGGTGGGGCTTTTAAATCCTTCTTTTGAGGGTGGCCTGAATTATAGGTCAATGCCATGGTAATTTATGAGGAAACACAGTGGGTAGCAGTGGAAGAAAACATCTTTTATTACTACTGAATGGTAAATATGTGAAATATACATTATATTAGGTAATTATTGATGATGAGTTAGTCTAAAACATAAGTTATAGTTATGGTAACCGGAATACCCCCTTTAACAGTGTCATCCACAGTGCTCTGCCCCTTTAAAGCAGACGTACAGCAGTGAAGGAGAATGGCTGGGTTGTTATTGAAACCTGGTATGAAACAGTGTGTGTGGAGACTAAGTGCCTGCGAGCTTCTATTGGCTGATAAGGGTCATGTGACCAGTCTTCTATTGACTAATGCATTTTTTGGGAATATCTCAGGAATGGTACGTCCTAGAAAGCTGAGACCCGTTCTAAAACCTTCCCGGACACCTGATGTACCTGTGTGCCAAATTTCATGATTGTAGCTGCGACTGTGCGGATTCCTTTAGTGGACATACAGTACAGACCAAAAGTTTGGACACACCTTCTCATTCAAAGAGTTTTCTGTATTTTCATGACTATGAAAATTGTAGATTCACACTGAAGGCATCAAAACTATGAATTAACACATGTGGAATTATATACTTAACAAAAAGGTGTGAAACAACTGTAAATATGTCTTATATTATAGGTTCTTTAAAGAAGCCACCTTTTGCTTTGATTACTGCTTTGCACACTCTTGGCATTCTCTTGATGAGCTTCAAAAGGTAGTCACCTGAAATGGTTTTCACTTCACAGGTGTGCCCTGTCAGGTTTAATAAGTGGGATTTCTTGCCTTATAAATGGGGTTGGGACCATGAGTTGTGTTGGGCAGAAGTCAGGTGGATACACAGCTGATAGTCCTACTGAATAGACTGTTAGAATTTGTATTATGGGAAGAAAAAAGCAGCTAAGTAAAGAAAAACGAGTGGCCATCATTACTTTAAGAAATGAAGGTCAGTCAGTCCGAAAAATTGGGAAAACTTTGAAAGTGTCCTTTGAAAACTTTGAAAGAAACTGGCTCACATGAGGACCGCCCCAGGAAAGGAAGATCAAGAGTCACTTCTGCTGCGGAGGATAAGTTAATCCGAGTCACCAGCCTCAGAAATCGCAGGTTAACAGCAGCTCAGATTAGAGACCAGGTCAATGCCACACAGAGTTCTAGCAGCAGACACATCTCTACAACAACTGTTAAGAGGCGACAGTGTGCAGCAGGCCTTCATGGTAAAATAGCTTCTAGGAAACCACTGCTAAGGACAGGCAACAAGCAAAAGAGACTTGTTTGGGCTAAAGAACACAAGGAATGGACATTAGACCAGTGGAAATCTGTGCTTTGGTCTGATGAGTCCAAATTTGAGATCTTTTGTTCCAACTCCGTGTCTTTATGCGACGCAGAAAAGGTGAACGGATGGACTCTACATGCCTGGTTCCCACCGTGAAGCATGGAGGAGGAGGTGTGATGGTGTGGGGGTGCTTTGCTGGTGACACTGTTGGGGATTTATTCAAAATTGAAGGCATACTGAACCAGCATGGCTACCACAGCATCTTGCAGCGGCATGCTATTCCATCCGGTTTGTGTTTAGTTGGACCATCATTTATTTATCAACAGGACAATGACCCCAAACACACCTCCAGGCTGTGTAAGGGCTATTTGACCAAGAAGGAGAGTGATGGGGTGCTACGCCAGATGACCTGGCCTCCACAGTCACCAGACCTGAACCCAATCGAGATGGTTTGGGGTGAGCTGGATCGTAGAATGAAGGCAAAAGGGCCAACAAGTGCTAAGCATCTCTGGGAACTCCTTCAAGACTGTTGGAATACCATTTCAGGTGACTACCTCTTGAAGCTCATCAAGAGAATGCCAAGAGTGTGCAAAGCAGTAATCAAAGCAAAAGGTGGCTACTTTGAAGAACCTAGAATATAAGACATATTTTCAGTTGTTTCACACTTTTTTGTTAAGTATATAATTCCACATGTGTTAATTCATAGTTTTGATGCCTTCAGTGTGAATCTACAATTTTCATAGTCATGAAAATACAGAAAACTCTTTGAATGAGAAGGTGTGTCCAAACTTTTGGTCTGTACTGTACATACATACACTCAGCTTTATATCTCTTAATATTATAAAAATGAGTTTCTGTCTGTCTGTCTGTTCTGTATGCGTGACCAAACTACTGGACCGATTTTCACCAAATTCGGCACACAGGTACATCAGGTGTCCGGGAAGGTTTTAGACCAGGTCTCAGCTCTCTAGGACGTACCGTTCCTGAGATATTCCCAAAATATGATCTCCATTAGCCAATATTAGCCTGGATGCATTTCACTTCAAATCCCAACTGCCAATTTCTCCACATACATATCGGTTTCCATAACAACCAAGCCAGGTAATTAGCAGCCAGCTGAGGAGCTCAGCTAAATAACAACCCAGCTATTTCTCTTCACTGCTTTAAAGGGGCAGAGCGCTGTCGATGACACTGTTAAAGGGGTATTCCGGTTACTAGAAATATAACTTATGTTTTAGACTAATTTTAGACTAAGACCGTTCAATAGTAATAAAAGATGTTTTCTTCCACTGCTACACATTGCGTATCCTCATAAATTACCATGACATTGACCTGGCCACCCTCAAAAGAAGGACTTAAAAGCAACCCCACCACACAAGGTCCAGCTAAACCACGCCCCCGACCAGGTCAGGCCATGCCCCCTCCCACTCCCCAGCCAATGGGGATTGAAAAAATGAAGGTAAAAATCAACTTCTGTCAGCTGCATTGACTTTCTCTCTGCAACGACACACAGAAACATTAAATGAAATAGATGAAATACACAAATTTTAGACTAAGACCGTTCAGTAGTAATAAAAGGTGTTTTATTCAACTGCTACCCATTGCGTGTCCTCATAAATTACCATGGCATCGACCTGTAAGTCAGGCCACCCTCAAAAGAAGGACTTAAAACCTCCGCCCCAGGTCTCGCTAAGTCACGCCCCCGACTCGGTCAGGCCACGCCCCCTCCCACTCCGCACCTAACGGGGATTGAAGGTAAAAATCAACTTCTGTCAGCTGCAGGGGTGGGAGGGAGGATGACTTTCTCTCTGCAATGACACACACAAACATTAAATGAAATAGATTAAATATACCCGTGCGAAGCAATGTTTTCTTCCACTGCTACCCACTGTGTTTCCTCATAAATTACCATGGCATTGACCTGTAATTCAGGCCACCCTCAAAAGAAGGACTTAAAAGCACCCCCCACCCCCCAAGGTCCAGCTAAACCACGCCCCCAACCCCGTCAGGTCACGCCCCCTCCCACTCCACAGCCAATGTGGATTGAAAAAATGAAGGTAAAAATCAACTTCTGTCAGCTGCATTGACTTTCTCTCTGCAACGACACACAGAAACATTAAATGAAATAGATGAAATATACCAAGGTGAAGCCGGGTCCTTCTGCTAGTATTTTATATATATTGAAAACAATAAGATAAAAAAAATTACAAATAAAAAGAAAAAAGGGTAGAAAGTGCAAAACAAAATTGTACGGCCTTTTTATGACCTCTTGTGGAATATGTGTGGCAAAAATATATTTTAAAAATAAGTAATAAAGTGATTATAAAAACATTTAAAAGAATACAAATATAAGAAAAAAAAGAAAATGTGCAAAATAAAAAAGTCAGGTCTTTTTGTAGCAGAAATCTATTTAAAAATAAGCTAAAAAAAGAAAAAATAATAAAATACATAAAAGAAAAAAAACGGCCACATCAACCAAAACCATCACCATTATCACCCCATTCACATGAAACTATACATATTATATAATACAACAATCCAACACAAACTAGGGAACTAATTATAATAATTTGCATATTTAAAGAATGAGCTATAGTTTGAATAAAAATGACTTTAAAAAATCTGTACAGTTTCCTTCTAATAAAACAAAAAAATATTTTAAAAATCCCTGTAACATATAATAAAAAGCTGCAAGTTATTTTGGTAGTCCAACAAATAAAAAAGTTACAAGTGTTTGAACCCCATGTGCTGAACCACAAAAATGTGACTGTCATTAAGGCCTTTTCAGGCCTGGTCATTAAAGGGTTAACTAATAAGTGCTTTCCCCAACTAGTAAGGCCTCATGAACACGACCGCAAAACACGGATACCAGGATACGGATACCAGCCTTGGGTGTTCTGCATTTTGCTGAATTGAGCAACGGATCTTTTGCAGCCCCATTGAAGTGAATAGGTCCGCATCTGAGCAGCAAAAAATGCAGCTCAGATGCAGACCAAAAGAATGGCTGTGTACGTGAGCCCTCAGGGTTATTGCAGGGCCCCTATAACGGGGGCAGGAGGAGGTAATAACCAGTGAGCACCATCCTCTGCAGAGAAGGAAAATGCTTACTGGTTATTGCAGGGCCCTAAAACTGGGGCAGGAAGAGGTAATAACCAGTGAGCGCCGGCCTCTTCAGGGAAGGAAAGTGATTACTGGTTATTGTCTTGCTGTCTCTATCTTCCGGCCCGGAGAACCTCTCCAGCAAATGACTGACTTCAGCGGTGAAACACTGCTTGTGGCCACATCACCACTGAAGCCAGTCATTGGCTGGAACAGTACAAGTGACTATGCCCATATCCAACCGGATGTGAACAGCTCGGGGACCGGAAGATGGAGACAGCGGCAGGGAGCAGGAAAGTATGAATCTTCTGTTTCAAGGCCATGCTGCCGGAATGTGTTAAAATTATTTTTTACCAGGAAATCTCTAAGTTCCGATTACACTGCACGATATTCAGGACAATTACTGGGAACAAGTGTTCATAGGAACGCTCATTCCTGATATCTGGCTGGTATAATGCCGCTGATCAGCTGATAAACAAGGAATCACTTGTTTGTCGGCTGATTTGTATATTTTATCAGGATAAAAGATAAACAATTATTATCAGCACATCTCCCGATGTAATCAGGAATGTGCTGCCAGTAATCAATAGAAATGAATGAGGGAGGAATGACTGTGATAGTGATCATTCCTCCCCATTCACTTTGCATCGGCCAGTGTAATAGGCTGATGCAAACAAGCGCTGATTAACTTTTTTTTTTTTTGCGGCCCCTTGAAATGTGACAATGCGGTCCCCAGACAAAAAAAAGGTTGTGCGCCCATGGCGTAGAAGGAACACTGCTCTCCACCACTTTGTCCCTACCTTGCGACTGGCTCAGTATGATGACGCAAGTAAATAGTGGGATATCACTCTAGTAACTGACTAGGTGTGAGAGCCTCAGTGCTGTGGCTCCAACTTAGATGCAGGTTTCAGCTCCATACCACTGTCCCAGTACGTCATTCCACAGAAAAGGTGGACTCCCAGGCATCCGTCCAGTCCTGGCGAGGACTGAAAGCCAGGAAGCTGCAATGTTCAGCCTTAAGTCTGATGTCTGGCAATATCCACATAACGTCTCTCCATCAGTGAAAGAGTGACGTCATGTGTTGTGCAGGTGGCAGTTACAGAGACCACTGCTGGGAATAGTGACTCCGGCCTGTCCACAACTGTATCTGTGGCCTGAGGACGCAGATACGGTTAAAACTTGCGGCACCATATAACCTGCCTATCAGGGGCCTAGTGGAGTCCCCTGACAGCCGTGCTCCCATGCAACTGTGTTGTATGTGTGGTGGTAAAGACCATCACTGAGTGCAGGGAGTCCTTTGTGTACGGCTGTAGATAAAAGTCGACTGTCGGGGCAAAAAGATCTTCCCCATCATTTTTTATATACATTTTCCTCTCTGTTTATCCTTCTGGTCCACCTTTTCCTGCATTTAGAGGTGGACCAACATACTCAGTAGCCTTCCTGCTCCCTTCCCTTCCATACCAGCATAATGATCTCACATAGAGGCAGGTGAAGGGGTCCAGACACCTTTTATTCATTCATCCCTACTTCTAAATTCTTAGAAAAATATATCTATAATTCTATATCTTTCTATACTGTATGTGGGGTACTACGTAACATATATATACTTTGTGTGTATATACAGGGACGGTTTTGGGCACCACGCATCCTATGCATTTGCGTCGTCCAAGGGGGCCCCCACGCTCCGCTCTTGTGCCGGTGCCCAAGACCGCCCGCCCAGCTGTCACTTACTGCATTTGTCCGCCGCGGCCCGCGGACCGGCCTCACTGCGGCTGCACGCACCGCGACCGCTCACTCTCAAGTCCGGAAGTGTAGCAGGAAGCTTGCGCAGCCTCAGAGAGGTCGGTCCACACAGCAGAAAACAAACTCTGCGGCTGCGCGTCAGTGTCCCAGGCTCCAGCACGTGTCCCAGCCCAGCCAATAGAGAGCTGGGAGTCTGGGACACGCCATAGGCTGTGGGCAACCTTCACCCCCTTCCCCTCCAGTGAGTGATGGTCAGCAGCACGTGCCCCAGCTCAGCCAATGAAGAGCTGGGACGTGCTACTGACGTAATTTTAGTAAAAAAGCGCAAGATGGGCATCCTCCATGTTAGTCTAGTGCAGACCAGGTAGTTATGAGCTAGGGAGCTGTGCTGCTGCTGTGTGTGAATCTGATTTTAATATTATATAGCACAGCACTGTAGTAGACAGAGTCAGGAGGACTGGGAGTAGTAGTGCTGCTGCAGGCTATAGCTGCAGCTGCTGGATCATCAGTGACAAAGACAGCCAGCTCAGGGTAGTTGACTTGACTGTAATATATAGTGAATAGTGATAGAGAAGGGACAGAGAGAAATAAAACAGGAGACACAGTGGCAAACAGGAGAATCATATATGACAAGTGTGTGAAAAACAGGAGAGTCAGATACCACAAGTGTGTGAAAAACAGATAGGAGAATCATATACGACAAGTGTGTGAAAAACAGATAGGAGGGTCAGATACCACAAGTGTGTGAAAAACACTGGTATAAGACAAGTGTGTGAAAAACACTAATATAAAACACTGATATAAGACCAGTGTGTGAAAAACACTGATATAAGACAAGTGTGTGAAAAACACAGATATAAGACAAGTGTGTGAAAAACACTGATATGAGACAAGTGTGTGAAAAACAAATAGGAGAGTGATATACGATAAGTGTGGAAAAAACACATTCTTTCATTGTTTAACAGTGAGTTAATTGTTTGACAGTATTTTATTGTTAAAAAAGTCTTTGATGTGTGGGGGGCGTGTCATTGGGGGGGGCATGTCATCAGAGGGTGTGTCATCAGGGGCGTGACCAGGGGCATACATAGAAATCATTGGACCCCATAGCAAGAATCTGAATGGGGCCCCTAACCCCGCCCACTACCCCGGACCATCCCACATGCTACCCTGGCTCCTCCCATGCCACACCCCCATTTGCCAATAAAGAAATGTATACATGAGCTACTGATTTATTTATTTATTTATTAAATTAAGGAGACGTTATACTGAATGGGGGCAGCCACAAGGATGGATTATACTGTATATTATACAGCATGGTGTATGGATTATACTGTATATTATACGGCATGGTGTACGGATTATACTGTATATTATACGGCATGGTGTACGGATTATACTGTATATTATACAGTATGGTGTAGGGATTATACTGTATATTATACAGCATGGTGTAGGGATTATACTGTATATTATACAGCATTGTGTGTGGACTATACTGTATATTATACAGCATGGTGTACGGATTATACTGTATATTATACAGCATGGTGTACGGATTATACTGTATATTATACAGTATGGTGTATGGATTATACTGTATACTGTACAGCATGGTGTACGGTGTATGCAAATACCCACCCACACACATACATACATACACACACATATATACACACACATACATACATACATACAGGGCCGCCATCAGGGGGGTACAGCAGAACCTGCTGTGGGGGGCCTGGGCACAGGGCCGGGGCCCTGAGCTCCTTGGGGGGCCCACTAAGCCGCTGGCTTTTTTTTTTTAATTCATTTTTTATTTTTGCTGCTCCCTCCCGAGTCCCGTCCCACTGAGCCGCTTTAATGCCGGCTCCGAGTCCTCACTCACCCCACTGCCCTTTAACAGTGCCCAGCCACAGTCTTCTCCGCGGCTCTGCGGGTGCCGCCTACCTCCTTGCCGCGCTTCAGCTGTCTCCTCCTTCCCACCGCCACCAGCAGAGGAGGAGACAGCTGAAGCGCAAGGGAGAGATGAAGACTGAGGCGGCGCCATCTTAGTGGCAGGTGCAGCGACAGCAGCCCAGCAATGCGGTGCAGTAAGTAACTTGCCCCAGCCAGCCCAGTCTGAAGGGTCATTTTGCTTGTATTTTCATCTCCAGCTCTGGGTCATTATTGAATAAGGTCATCTTCTGTACTTCTGCATTGCAACCTGGGGGATGTAGGTCTGATGGGGGCACAAGACGCCAACCTGTGGTCTAATGGGGGGGGGAGACCCTGATCTGAGGTCTGATGGGGCACAAGACGCTGACCTGAGGTCTGATGGGGGCACAAGACACCGACCTGAGGTCTGATGGGGGCACAAGACACCGACCTGAGGTCTGATGGGGCACAAGACACCGACCTGAGGTCTGATGGGGCACAAGACGCCGGCCTGAGGTCTGATGGGGGCACAAGACGCCGACCTGAGGTCTGATGGGGGCACGAGACGCCGACCTGAGGTCTGATGGGGGCACGAGACGCCGACCTGAGGTCTGATGGGGGCACGAGACGCCGACCTGAGGTCTGATGGGGGCACGAGACGCCGACCTGAGGTCTGATGGGGGCATGAGACGCCGACCTGAGGTCTGATGGGGGCACGAGACGCCGACCTGAGGTCTGATGGGGGCACGAGACGCTGACCTGACGTCTGATGGGGGCACGAGACGCTGACCTGAGGTCTGATGGGGGCACGGGGGGGGGGGGGGGCCCGCAAAATTTGCCTGTAAGGGGCCCCGAAATTCCTGATGGCAGCCCTGCATACATACATACATGAAACACATAAAAACTTACGGTTTCTTGTCCTGACACCACTCTGGAGGGGGCTGGACCTTGGTCTTCTTCTTTCCATGAGCGAGGAGGCGGGGCCAGCTGGGAGCGCACAGGAGCGCTCTCAGGACGCGTTAGGGTAAAAGTTGCGGGTTGCGGCGGTGAGGGGGCCAGGAGAGGCCCGGAGCGCAGGGACGGGACGCATCTTAATGATGCAGAGTAGGGGGCGGGGCCTCCCGTGCGCTCCGGCCCCCCTGTGCCGCGGGCCCCATAGCAGTGGCGTGGTCTGCCTATATGGGCGGTACGCCACTGGGCGTGATGCGTCATGGGGGGGGGGGCGGACATAACTTCGCTTAGGGCCCCAGAAATGCCAAGACCGCCCCTGTGCATATATATATATTCATGCAGGGGAGGAAGGGGTTAACATGAGCACATGGCAATGCTTCCTGGGAGATGCATCTACTTGATAAGCTGTTGACCTACCCACAAAAAGAAAAACAATCCTCCAGATATGTGAGTAAAACCACATGGTACAACACGGGTAAATCTATGAAGGTATTTCAGTATGTGGAGACAAGATTGTAGGTGAATTATTTGAACAATGGGGGTTGTCATTTACAAAGACGTTTTAAACTAGTCTTTTACTCCCCTTTTGCACTGGTTTGCACCTTTTCATAAATTAGGTGCACCTTCTGCATTCCGGGCACAGAAGGAAAAACTAGATCAGCCCCTGGCTGGAGTAGTTTTTTGCCAACATTTACTCCTGTTTCCAGGTATTAATGTTGATAAATTTGGCAGAACCCCAACCCAACCCCTTTATGACCCTGCCACACCCTGTACAATAAGATATTGTTGCATGGGCATTCAAAAAGTGGCAAAAAGAGAATTGTGCAACATGTTTATGCCAATAAATTACATTGAATTTTTTGTAAATGGAAAAAAAGAATACTGTGCATGAGGTCTGAAAAACACACACAAATCAATACCAATTGGAAAAGTATCACAAAGTGCCTTGATATCAGTAAAAGGGCTCATGCACACAACTGTTGGTGTTTTGTGGTCCACAAATTGCTGATCTGCAAAACACAGATACCTAATACCCCTAATAGAACAGTCCTATTCTTGTCTGTAATGTGGACAATAATAGGACTTGTTCTATTTTTTTGCAGAACGGCCATGCGGACGTACGGACATGGAATGCACATCATTTCTGTTTTTTTGCAGCACCAAGTGAATGGTTCCGCATACAGTCTACGGAAACAGAACGGACACAGACAAAAAAAATATGTTCGTGTGCATGAGCCCATGGAGGAATGCATTGCTTCAGTATAAGGATCAGCTAATCGATTTATAATGAACCGAGTTTGTTACGAACTTCCCAAAAATGCATCCGCAAGATGAAACTGCTTTTCAGGTTTTACTGCACATCGACAGAAAATCCATGAGGGAGAAAGAAGATTGATGTTCATATGACCCTAAGGGGAGGGGGGGAGTTTTGATTGATTGGTTCACAGCCTGCAGGCAGGGAGGTACTCTTAGGGCTCTTCCACATGAGCAGATGCTGTGCGTGGAATCCGCTGCATGAAAGAATGTCAAGCCCCGTTCCGGACAGCAGAGGCACGGAGCATTAACATGATTGATAATGCTCTGTACCTCTCTGTGACCTTTTTACTACAAAATCACAGTGACAACTTTATCTCACTGTGATTTTGTAGTAAAAAGATCACAGAGAGGCACAGAGCATTATTAATCATGTTAATGCTCCGTGTCTCTGATGTCTTGTATGGGGCTTGGCTCTCTTTCACGCAGCAGATTCCATGCATGGCATCCGCTCGTGTGAAAGAGCCCTTACAGAATGACTAGAACTAGAGATGAGCAAGTAGTGTTCGATCGAGCTGGTATTCGATCGAATACTACGCTATTCGGCATACTCGATTTCAATCGAGTATAACGGCGATGGCGCACTTAGAATTCGTTTCCCCTCCCACCTTCCCTGGCGCTCTTTTTCCACCAATCAACATGCAGGGGGGGTATGACAGGCCCGCGGAGCACGCTGGCAGCGCGAAAACAGCGTCTACATGGATTGGCTGGAAAAACCATGTGACCTCGAATATTAAAAACTCAGCTCTTCCTGCTCGTTCGCATATGCTGCGTGAACTTAGTCAGGGACAGAGGCTGGAGAAGGGACAGATAGGTTTTAGCTGTTGGACAGGCAGGAGCGTGATTAAAAGCCCTTATCAGGGCTACTATAGTGCAGTACAGTGATAGCTTACTACAATATACACTCTGCAGAGAACGGCTGCTGTATTCAGGGATAGCTGCTGGAGTAGGGACAGAGAGAGGCATTAGTGGTGTATTAGGTGCTCTGCTACATACAAAACTATATTTGGCACTACTGTTCTGCGTTCTTTTTGGCTGCAAAACCCTGTTATATACCTAGTGTGTATATGCACCATCTGATCTGGCAGTATACGGCAGTGAATTTTTTTTTTTTTTTTTAAATACAGTTTATTTGGCTCTAGTGTTCTGGGTTCTGTGTGCCTGCAATACCCTTTTTGTATACCAGGTGTAAATACCCACCGTCTAACCTGTTAGTACACAGCTGTGTACCTAGAAATAAAAAAAAAAGGCCTTTTCTTTGGCACCTGTACTGTGCGTTCTCTTGCAAAATAATTTTATATACGTGGTGTTAATACCCACCGTCTGATCTGTTAGTACACGGCTGTGTACCTAGAAATATAAAAAAATAGGCCTTTTAATTGGCACCTGTACTGTGCGTTCTCTTGCAAAATAATTTTATATACGTGGTGTTAATACCCACCGTCTGATGTGTTAGTACACGGCTGTGTACCTAGAAATATAAAAAAAATAGGCCTTTTCATTGGCACCTGTACTGTGCGTTCTCTTGCAAAATAATTTTATATACGTGGTGTTAATACCCACTGTCTGATCTATTAGTACACGGCTGTGTACCTAGAAATATAATAAAATAGGCCTTTTCATTGGCACCTGTACTGTGCGTTCTCTTGCAAATAATTGTATATACGTGGTGTTAATACC
>ONZH01008398.1:0-46534 GCA_900303285.1 Rhinella marina
GCTAGTGTATCGCACACCTCACAATTGTTCACTGGACTGTAGTTTATATAATTGAGTGAAAAAAAATTATTCTCTAGACTGTGGCTAGTGTATCGCACACCTCACAATTGTTCACTGGACTGTAGTTTATATAACTGAGAATAAAAATGTATTCTCTAGACTGTGGCTAGTGTATCGCACACCTCACAATTGTTCACTGGACTGTAGTTTATATAATTGAGAATAAAAAAATGTATTCTCTAGACTGCGGCTAGTGTATCGCACACCTCACAATTGTTCACTGGACTGTAGTTTATATAATTGAGTGAAAAAAATTATTCTCTAGACTGCGGCTAGTGTATCGCACACCTCACAATTGTTCACTGGACTGTAGTTTATATAATTGAGTGAAAAAAACGTATTCTCTAGACTGCGGCTAGTGTATCGCACACCTCACAATTGTTCACTGGACTGTAGTTTATATAATTGAGTGAAAAAAACGTATTCTCTAGACTGTGGCTAGTTATACCGCACACCCACAATTGTTCACTGGACTGTAGTATTATATAACTGAGGAAAAAAAACGTATTCTCTAGACTGCGGCTAAGTGTATCGCACACTCACAATTGTTGATGGATTGTAGTTTATATAAATGAGAATAAAAACTATTCTGTAGACTGCGGGCTAGTGTATCGCACACCTCACAATTGTTCACTGGACTGTAGTTTTATATAACTGAGAATAAAAACGTATTCTCCTAGACTGCGCTAGTGTATCGCACACCTCACAATTGTTCACTGGACTGTAGTTTTATATAAATGAAATAAAAACTTATTCTCTAGACTGCGGCTAGTGTATCGCACACCTCACAATTGTTCACTGGACTGTAGTTTTATAAATGAGTGAAAAAATTATTCTCTAGACTGCAGCTAGTGTATCGCACACCTCACAATTGTTCACTGGACTGTAGTTTATATAACTGAGAATACAACGTATTCTCTAGACTGCGGCTAGTGTATCGCACACCTCACAATTGTTCACTGGACTGTAGTTTATATAATTGAGTGAAAAAAAATTATTCTCTAGACTGCGGCTAGTGTATCGCACACCTCACAATTGTTCACTGGACTGTAGTTTATATAATTGAGTGAAAAAAATTATTCTCTAGACTGCGGCTAGTGTATCGCACACCTCACAATTGTTCACTGGACTGTAGTTTATATAATTGAGTGAAAAAAATTATTCTCTAGACTGCGGCTAGTGTATCGCACACCTCACAATTGTTCACTGGACTGTAGTTTATATAATTGAGTGAAAAAAATGTATTCTCTAGACTGCGGCTAGTGTATCGCACACCTCACAATTGTTCACTGGACTGTAGTTTATATAATTGAGTGAAAAAAAATTATTCTCTAGACTGCGGCTAGTGTATCGCACACCTCACAATTGTTCACTGGACTGTAGTTTATATAATTGAGTGAAAAAAATTATTCTCTAGACTGCGGCTAGTGTATCGCACACCTCACAATTGTTCACTGGACTGTAGTTTATATAACTGAGGAAAAAACTGTATTCTCTAGACTGCGGCTAGTGTATCGCACACCTCACAATTGTTCACTGGACTGTAGTTTATATAACTGAGAATAAAAATGTATTCTCTAGACTGTGGCTAGTGTATCGCACACCTCACAATTGTTCACTGGACTGTAGTTTATATAACTGAGAATAAAAACGTATTCCCTAGACTGAGGCTAGTGTATCCGCACACCTCACAATTGTTCACTGGACTGTAGTTTATATAACTGAGTGAAAAAAACGTATTCTCTAGACTGCGGCTAGTGTATCGCACACCTCACAATTATTCACTGGGCTGTAGTTTATATAACTGAGAATAAAAACGTATTCTCTAGACTGGGCTAGTGTACCGCACACCTCACAATTGTTCACTGGACTGTAGTTCATATAACTGAGTGAAAAAACGTATTCTCTAGACTGCGGCTAGTGTATCGCACACCTCACAATTGTTCACTGGACTGTAGTTTATATAACTGTAAATAAAAACGTAGTCTCTAGACTGCGGCTAGTGTATCGCACACCTCACAATTGTTCACTGGACTGTAGTTTATATAACTGTAAATAAAAACGTAGTCTCTAGACTGCAGCTAGGGCACCGCACACCTCACAATTGTTCACTGGACTGTAGTTTATATAACTGAGAATAAAAACGTATTCTCTAGACTGCGGCTAGTGTATCGCACACCTCACAATTGTTCACTGGACTGTAGTTTTTATAACTGAGTGAAAAACGTATTCTCTAGACTGCGGCTAGTGTATCGCACACCTCAGAGTTGTTCACTGGACTGTAGTTTATATAACTTAGTGAAAAAACATATTCCCTAGACTGCACTACAGATCCCACCAAGCCAAGGTTACAGCAGCAGCAAAAATGAGTACTGAGAGGACTTTGGGCAATTTCATTGGGGTCTGTGTTGACCATGTGCTGTCCCCTTTCTGCCACCAGTCGCTGTGCACAGTGTGCAGCCAAGATGGCGGTAGCTGCACTACAAGTCCCAGCCAGCAGCCGAGAGGAGGCCAAAAAAAAGGTCATTGTAGCCCTTAGAAGAAGCGTTGGGTTCTTTGTGGATGATTCCTGCCTAACCACATTCTAATTTCATGCCCTAACAGTGTGCAGCCAAGATGGCGGTAGCTGCACTACAAGTCCCAGCCAGCAGCCTGGAGGAGACCAAAAAAAAAGGTGCTTGTAGCCCTTAGAAGGGCTGTTGGGTTCTTTGTGGGTGATTCCTGCCTAACCAACATCTAAATTCAAGCCCTAACACTCTCCCTGACAGACAGCAGCTCTAATCTCTAATCTAATCTGAGAGAAAAAACTTATTCTCTAGACTGCGGCTAGTGTACCGCACAACACAGAATTTTTCACTGGACTGTATTAAATGGATCGGAGAGTAAAAATGTATTCTCTAGACTGCGGCTAGTGTACCGCACAACACAGAATTTTTCAATGGACTGTAGTATATGTATATGAGAGAAAAAATGTATTCTCTAGACTGCGGCGAGTGTACCGCACAACACAGAATTTTTCACTGGACTGTAGTATATATAAGTGAGAGAAAAAACGTATTTTCTAGACAGCGGCTACTGTACCGCACACCACAGAATTGTTCACTGGACTTAGTCACCGCCATGCTGTGTCAGGCTAAATTTTTGGGTGGTTCAGCTGCTATCTTAGTCTAACCAAGCCACTCTGGGGTTCACCGCCATGCTGTAGACTGCAATCTCAGTCAAACTTTGTAATTTAGGGGTTCACCACCAAGGTGTGCTAGACTACAATTTTTGCGGGTTCACCTGCAATCTCAATCACAGACTATCATTCAGGGGTGCACCACCATGCTTTTTTAAACCATTTGTTTCTGAGGGTCACCTCCAGGCTCTCACCCACGATTTTTTGGAGGCTCGCCACTACACTGTCGGCCAAAATTGTCTTTATCGTCACCAGCGGGCTCTCCCCCACAACTTCAAGGAGGGTTACTACCAGGCCCTGGCACACAAACATTCTCTTGAGGGGCACTAAAAGGATCTGCACCCACCCACGTGTGGAGACTAATAGTTGGGTGCAGTGTGCGTCTTAGCCCGTCTGGAATTAGGAAAGCTGGGCACTGCGCTTGGAGGTCTTTGTGTCTGCCGTGGACAGGGTGGGTGAGTGGTGGGTGTGTGTTTTTGTCTGGGATGGGGAGAGCTGGGCACTGTGCTGGGAGAACTTTGTGTACGCTGTGGACTACTGGGTGGGTGCGGGGAGGGAGACGCTTATGCCTGCATCCTAGGGCGGGGGATAGGACAGCAGTGCCAGCATGGGCAGTGGTGTCACCCGCAGGCGGTGATGGACCTTCGTTGCACCTAGTTGGGTGCTTTACTAACATGTGATGGGCATGTGCCTTGCCCATCTTGGTCTGGGTCAGCACAATTGTCTTGAGGGTCACCACCAGGCTGTTGCCCAGAATTTGGCTTAAGGCTAGGGCTACATGGCGACATGTGTCGCGCGACACATAGTGCACAACTACACGACGACAGTTGTCGCGCGACATTGATGTTGCACCAAAGTAGCGCGACAATTTTTATAATGGAAGTCTATGGTGTCGCACTGCGACATGCGACATGCTGCGACTGCGACGCGACAGTCGCAGAAAAATCCATCCAAGATGGATTTTTTGCGACAGTCGTGTCGCAGTTGCAGCATGTCTCAGTGCGACACCATAGACTTCCATTATAAAAATTGTCGCGCGACTTTGGTGCGACAAGAAGTCGCGCGACAACTGTCGTCGTGTAGCCCTAGCCTAATGGTACGATTAGGCAGCCTCATAGGCATCCATGCATGCTGCCCCTGCTGCTTCCTCTCCATTTCCGTGGTGTTTCCATCATTTTCTGAGGTTTCCAGGTTTTCACGCAACCTTCCCTGTGCAGAGCTTTGGTCCCCTGCAAAAAATGCTAGAGTCTCCCTTTGACTTCAATGGGGTTCGTTATTCGAAACGAGCACCCGAGCATTTTATTGCTCGCTCATCTCTAGTTAACAGATATTCATACTGTTTCCAGGGACCATTGTTTCACTTTACTAACCTGGTTATACGTATAACATGTATGTTTGTTAATTATATAACCTTTATGCATATACATAAGGTATTGGTGTATAACATGTTTTGCATACTTAGGCTATTCATGAATCCACCTGCATTCCATTAAGAAAACACTCTCCATGTTCCCCAGAGCCTCTTATCCACAAACAGTAGAGCATGACTTCTTGTGTTAGCATTTTTCTTTCTGAACAATGCGCATTACTGCAATATCCTATTAAAACACTGAGAGCCCTAATTTATTTATGGCCTTCTGGAAAACACACCATGCAGAGCTGAGCATTGCTCTCTAGGTGAGATCTTGGCAATTATAAACCTAACATGAGGATAATGGATAAGGTAATTACAAAAGTCAATCCAAACATTTTTAAAGCTGCAAAATATGGAAAAGAAAATTTTATTTGCTGGGTAACAATAGATTTTTAATACTAGTATTTCTCATTGCTGATTTTATGTCTATTTGTCTGTAATTATGTAACCATATTAATGTGAATTGAGGAGAGGAGTGCTGCATGTTAGTTAGTCAGTCCGTTCTAAAATTTTCTGTATTAACAGATGGGCAATATATTGAATACTTTAGCTTACTACTTTATATATTGTTTTGGGGTAATCTTTTTTTCTCAATTCATGCTTATGGCTATTTCTTCTGATTGCCTTATGCCTCATTCACACGTCAGTGTTTGGTCAATGATTTCTCTCAGTGATTTTGAACAAAAAACAGGTGTGCCTCTGAACACAGAACAGGTGCAGATCTTTCCTTTATACCTGTGGAGGCTCCAATCCTGTGTTTGGCTTACAATCACTGATGGAAATCACTGACCAAAACACTGATATGTGAATGAGGCTTTAAGAAACACAGATTTAGCTCTAGTCAGATGTCAGACTCGTGACCTAACAGTTGTATGTAACTGCCAACCAGTGCCCCCATTGTGCCGTTTAGTGCCCCCAAGTGCCATTCAGTGATCCCCATGTGCCACCCAGTGGCCCCCATTGCCATCCATAGTACCCCCAGTGCCATCCACAGTGCACCCAGTGCCATTCAAAGCATAGCAAACAGCCTTTGTGGCTGTCCGTTATGCTGTGACTCATACACAGAACTTACATTGCACTGTGAATGAGTCAGTACAGGTTTCACATGGAAGCCTGTACACTCAGAAGAAGGCTGTCAGTCCTGGCGCATCTGCTTTAGCATGCAGGCGTTGTGAACGAGGAAGGTCAGCAGGAGGCAGGGACCTCAGGAATGACGAGCGTCCTGCATTAGAGAAGAAGAGAAGAAGACAGTGAGGGACCAGAAGAGCCAAAATGCTGCAGGAGAGGTAAGTATTAATATAATAACCTTACATCCACAGGTGATTTGTATAGAAAAATTAAAAGTTAGGGCTAGAGAATCTCATTAAATAGGTACTCGAGCACAATGTATGATACATTTACATTGATTGTATCTGGCCAGGCTTGGAATATATGTAGGGCTTTGAAATATTATAAAAATGCATACAGCCTTAGGCCTCATTCACACGACCGTATATTTGCGGGCCCGCATTACTGCGGACCCGCAAATATACGCGGGAGGCCCGGCATGTGTTCCGCAGCGCTCGGAACACACGCCGTGCGGCCCCATTGAAAATGCTTATACTTGTCCGTGTGCACGGATAAGTATAGGACATACTCCAAAAGAGCTGTGGCACGGAGCGGCTCCTGGCCCCATAAAGGTAAATGGGGCCGCATCCATTCCCGCATTTTTGCGGATAGATACGGCCTCATTCATACGGTCGTGTGAATGTGCCTTAGGCTACATTCACACGACAGTTGTTTTCCTCTGCATCTGAGCCGCGTATTTTGCGGCTCAGGTGTGGACCCATTCACTTCAATGGGTCAGCAAAAAATACGGATAGCACATTGTGTGCTATCCGCATCAGTATGTCCGCTGCGTAGCACTGCAAAAAAAATAAAATAGAACATGTCCTATTCTTGTCCGTTTTGTGGACAAGGATAGGCATTGTTACAATGGCTCCGCAAAATAAAAACGGATGCCATATGGACATTATTCATTTTTTTTGCAGATCCGCAGTTTGCGGACCACAAAACATACGGTCGTGTGAATGTAGCCTTAGGCCTCTTTCACACGAATGTTGTGTTTTGCGGTCCGCAAATTGCGGATCTGCAAAAACATCGGATGGCATCCATGTGCATTCCGTATTTTGTGGAACAGAACAGCTGGCCCCTTATAGAACAGTACTGTTCTTGTCCGTAATACGGACAAGAATAGGACATGTTCTATTTTTTTTGCGGGCCTAAGGCCTCTTTCACATCAACGTATTTTTGGCGGACTCCGATCCGCATTCTTCACATGAAAAATGCGGACCCATTCATTTCTATGGGTCTGCAAAAAATGCGGACAGCACACTGTGTGCTGTCCACATCCGTATGCCCATTCCGTAGGCCTGCAAAAAAAAATAGAACATGTCCTATTCTTGTCCATATTACGGACAAGAATAGTACTGTTCTATTAGGGGCCAGCTGTTCCATTCCGCAAAATATGGAATGCACATGGATGCCATCCGTTGTTTTTGCGGATCCGCAATTTGCGGACCACAAAACACAACGTTCGTGTGAAAGAGGCCTTAATATGATACTTGCTAATCCTAATACCTCTACAAATTACAAAAATACATAATGATAATATATAAAAGAAAAATACACTGTCTAGGGAACTGGAAAACATTTCTATTTTATACACATACCTCAATATTTTGAGTTTTCTGCATGGTATTTGTTTGCCCGGATGACCATTGTTAGCTGTTTCTTAGAAATTTTGATAGTTTTTTGGAATTTTGTTTATTCATTGTAATTCAACGTGCTAAAAGTCTAAATATCACTTATTTCGGTCCTCATCATTGTTCATAAATATATCAGCAGTGGTCATACAAGTCATAATGTTGAATGGACTGTAACACTATCATATAATGATAATTTCTAGGTGACCCTATGCATTGTATCATAGTAATTAGAGGTGAGTGATGTTTTGAAAAAATTGATTAGGCCGATTCGCCAAACTTCAACAAGAAATTTGATTCATCATGAATTAATTCACCATGAATCACTATAAATCAGGTATATGTGTGCAGCGGGCACCATGGCCACCAGGTGTCTGCTGTTTTAAAGAGCAGACACCCGGCACTTATGTCTGTGAACAGGGATAATGACGGTCGTGGATTTCAACACTTCAGATACTGTTACCTATACCAGCAACAGCCCCTATTTGATCATCATATTAATTGGCAGCATTTTCAGCCCATCTGGTTTTAACCCTAATGCATTTATTTAACGAAATACCAGACGTTTCATAGTATGGAGGGATCCTAGACTTTATGGAGGGATCCACATGGGTTAAAGGGGTTTTCCGGCAGTTAACTACTGATGACCTATCCTCACGATAGTTCATCAATATCTGATCGGTGGGGGGTGAGCGCCAAGGCCCTGTCTCAGCTCATCAAGCATAGCACCGTACATTGTACAGCAGCTGTGCTTGGTATCGCCTCAGCCCTATTCACTTGAATGGGGCTGAGCCACTCCTAGGCCATGTGACCGATGAATGTGGCGTCACTGGCCTAGGAAAAGCTGAGAGAAGGCCTCGGTGCTCACGAGAGCGCTGGTGCCTTCTCAAACAGCTGATCGGCGGGGGTCCCGGGTGTCGGACCCCCAACGATCAGATACTGATGACCTATCCTGAAGACGGATCCGTATGCCTGCGCCCATGCGAGCGCAGGGGAGCCGAGCGCTACAGTGCTCGTTACTAGCACGTTCGCTCATCTGTAGTCATCAGTAGTTAACTCCCGGAAAACCCCTTAAAAATTTTGTTGCACTGCACAGTGATATAGAATTTATTTAAAATTTGTCATGGTTGTCATAGTGATGCAGAATAACATTTGCACTACAAAGTGACATAGAATTTGACATTCTTCTGTCCAGTAATAATATTAATGACTGGGGTCCGTCAGTCTCCGTCTTTTTCCACCATTTGACGGCTCTAGCAGTTACTTTATTTTCTTTCTTCTGCTCCTATAACTGGGGAAAATAGAAACTGAAGTGCGTGAAACCGTCCGTAGCTGTAGTTACTGTGCCATCAGCAGGGCCGGACTGGGACTGAAATTCAGCCCTGGCATTTTGAAATCAAAGAGGCCCACATGCCTCGACTTTTTAAAGTCACAGCCAACCCTTTTAGATGCCCTAAAAATTATTAAAATATAATAATTTATTAAACGTAAACCACACCAAACAAGGTAAATAAACCGCCCCCTGCAGAGAGAGAAGGAAAAGTTATATCTCCTGATAGGGTACGGGTCTAGAACTCAGACCCGGACTGATCAAAACTTTTGATATGTCTCTGTGTCATGTCAAAAGTCTTTCAGTTCATCAGTGGCCCTATTACACAGATTGATGTGTAAATGTCCTTTTACACGGGCCGATTATCAGCCGAAAAAGCGTTCCTAGGAACGGTAGTGCAGATAATCGGCCCATGTAAAAGTGGCCCTAATCAGCCGACGAACGAGTAAAACGCTCGTTCATCGGCTGATTGGATCTTTTGGTTTGTACAAAAGATCCAATCTGTCGGGCGCACATCACCCTGTGTAAACTAACCTTTTCCCTCCTAAAATTACGTGTATCACTACAGAACATACAGGGTAAGGCTACATTCACACGACCCATTCACTTCAATGAGCACTGTGTGCTGTCCGCATCTGTATGTCCATTCCTATTTTTGTCCATTTGCGGACAAGGATAGGCATTGTTACAGTGGATCTGCAAAAAAAAAACGGATGCCATACGGAACATCATCCTTTTTTTGCGGATCCGCAATTTGCAGACTGCAAAACACAATGTTCGTATGAATGTAGCCTAATACAGCGCCCCATACCTCGTACATCCAGTGACGTCTCCTCAGATGTAGATCTTTTCTTTCCTCATCTTCTCCTTTCAGACCAGACGCCATTTTTCAGCCATTTCTCATCTCTGCAGACTGACAGAAAAAAATCTTAGTTTACTACTTTTCCATCATCCTCCCATCTTCTGGACAATTCATCCTACCACCCCCAGTACTGTGCCACTAGTACCATACAGATAGTGCCCTTCAATAATTATTGGCACACAGTGTCCTAAAATAACTGCGCCCAGCAAATAGTGTCCCTGACAGTAATAGTGTAAATATAACGTCCCCCCAGAAATAACTGTGCTGTGCTGATACTGTGCCAGGGTGCCCCCCACAGTAATAGTGCTCCCAAAGTCCCAACTAATAATTCTCTGCCAGAGTGCACTTGTTAGTAATAGTGCTCCCAACAGTACTAATGTCCCCACTGTGCCCCAGAAGTAATAATGCTTCCAATGTGCCAGTAAGAAGTGCCCCCAAAATTTCACCCCAATAATGTGGCAGTAAGAAGTGCTCCCCACCCATAGATGCCCCCCCCAAATTATGTGCCAGTAAGAAATGCCCCCAGTGCCCCCATGTGCCAGTAAGAAATGCCCCCAGTGCCCCCATGTGCCAGACAAATGCCCCCAGTGCCCCCATGCCATAAATAAATGCCCCCAGTGCCCCATGAGCCAGTAAAAATGGCCCCAGTGCCTGTAATAATCCCCCGTGCCAGTAAAAATGCCCCCAGTGCCCCATGTGCCAGTAAAAATGCCCCCAGTGCCAGTAAAAATGCCCCCAGTGCCCCATGTGCCAGTAAAAATGCCCCCATTTGCCAGTAAAAATGCCCCCATTGTGCCAGTAAAAATGCCCCCAGTGCCCCATGTGCCAGTAAAAATGCCCCCATTGCCAGTAAAAATGCCCCCAGTGCCCCATTGTGCCAGTAAAAATGCCCCCAGTGCCAGTAAAAATGCCCCCATGTGCCAGTAAAAATACCCCCAGGGCCAGTAAAAATGCCCCCAGTGCCCCATGAGCCAGTAAAAATGGCCCCAGTGCCTGTAATAATGCCCCCAGTGCCAGTAAAAATGCCCCCAGTGCCCCATTGTGCCAGTAAAAATGCCCCCAGTGCCCCATGTGCCATTAAAAATGCCCCCAGTGCCAGTAAAAATGCCCCCAGTGCCCCATGTGCCAGTACAAATGCCCCCAGTGCCAGTAAAAATGCCCCCATGTGCCAGTAAAAATGCCCCCAGGGCCCCATTGTGCCAGTAAAAATGCCCCCAGTGCCCCATTGTTCCAGTAAAAATGCCCCAGTGCCAGTAAAAATGCCCCCAGTGCCCCATGTGCCAGTAAAAATGCCCCAGTGCCAGTAAAAATGCCCCCAGTGCCCCATGTGCCAGTAAAAATGCCCCCAGTGCCAGTAGAAATGCCCCCAGTGCCAGTAAAAATGCCCCCAGTGCCCCATTGTGCCAGTAAAAATGCCCCCAGTGCCCCATGTGCCAGTAAAAATGCCCCCAGTGCCCCATGTGCCAGTAAAAAAGGCCCCCAGTGCCAGTAAAAGTGCCCCCAGTGCCAGTTAAAATGCCCCCAGTGCCCCATTGTGCCAGTAAAAATGCCCCCAGTGCCCCATGTGCCAGTAAAAATGCACCCAGTGCCAGTAAAAATGCCCCCAGTGCCCCATGTGCCAGTAAAAATGCCCCCATTGCCAGTAAAAATGCCCCATGTGCCAGTAAAAATGCCCCCAGTGCCCCCATGTGCCAGTAAAAATGCTACCAGTGCCCATAAAAATGCCCCCAGTGCCAGTAAAAATGCCCCCAGTGCCCCATGTGCCAGTAAAAATGCTACCAGTGCCCATAAAAATGCCCCCATTGTGCCAGTAAAAATGCCCCCATGTGCCAGTAAAAATGCCCCCAGTGCCCCCAATAGAGCTCCGGTTGGTGCTACAATAAAAAAAAAAATTAACACTTATACTTACCTCCATGGTGCTGGCAGCGATGCAATGCAGGCCTCTTCCGGCCTGTGTCCCGCGCTGTATGGCTCATCGTCATCGCGCCGCCTGAGCCGGCCTCTGATAGGCTGCAGGCCTAGTGCCTGCAGCCTATCAGAGGAACGGGCAGGGGAGACGCCTCTCCCTCCCCTGCCGCAGTACAATACAGGCATCTGTATCGCCCTCCTGAGGACGGCGATACAGATGACTATGGAGATGAGCGCTTCCACAATGGAAGCGCTCATCTCCCTCTGCCCCGCCGCCGCCTGCAATTATGCGCAGGGCCGCGCCGCACCTGCCTAATTGGCGGTGCGGCCCTGCAAGGGGGGACTGGACCGGCCCACGGAGGGCAGCGGCCCTTCTGGCATTTGCCAGAAGTGCCAGACGTCCAGTCCGGCCCTGGCCATCAGTATTACAAGCAGGTCTAATTTATCACCATGTACCAGCTACAAAGAGATTTTTTTTTTTCTGGACAATTTATATAGATAAAAATCTTTTCCAGACAAATTTGTAAACCATAATGAATTATAAAGGTTATTTATAATTAATACATATCTATAGCTCAATATATTGTGAGGTGTAAAATGATAATTACCACCAAAATAATCTAGTCAAGTACCCCCATCCTCCAAAAAAAAAAAAGAATGGACACATCTTTTTTGTTTTCACGGACACACGTAAAAAAGTTGTCTAGTCCAGTTAGTTATTCTAGTCTACGGACTGTCCAGGAATTGCTGGATGGTTGTCAACCCTGCTGTGTACATAACTGTGCAGTGCACCAAGAATCATAGCTGATGCCTTCTGTTAGCTGTGGATTCACAGCCCTTGCCTCTCAATGCTTTCACGTTGCTCTTGACTGAGTGTCCTGGGAGCCCAAAGCATTTACTTAAAAAAAAAAATTTGAGTGTTCAAAGCAGGCCAGGTCGCCTGAATGCTTCAGCTAGAAATAATGGAATAGAACTCCACTATTTTGTTGGTATACATAACTGGGGCCATGATTAAGATGGACTGTTGGGGGCATCAATATTGCAGTGAAAGATGTGAAATTCTAGGACTGGTGCAAGACAAACCAAAGCGAAAGCATTTGTCAAGAATGTTTTCATTAATCAAGAAGGAAAGTCGGAGATTTGCATAATAATTTTTTTGCCAAAAGAACATATTAACTATGATGAATTTGGGTCGAGTTGGTGGAACGATTTACTGTATGTGGTTCATTCTGATAACCAATGAGACTCCTCTGTGCTAAGTAGTAATTTTAACCCAGGCGGTCCACATCTAATATCTTCAAAGGACAAGTGGCTTTCAGCAATAACAGGTCTGTGATGCCCTTAGATGTCTGGGGCTGCACATGCACTACACTGAAGGGATCGCCTTGTGTCTACCCTTCATGACAAGTGCGGGTAACCCGCTCAACAGGATCGAGGATTGCAATACAGACGCGGAATCATTTTTTCACTAAGAGATCATATTAGCGATGATGAATTTGGGTCCACTGTACACTTTTACAGGATGAAATATTTAACTATCTATATCATTAAAATAATGAACTAACTCTGAATGTCAGTGCAGTAGAATGTAATGCATACAGCGATATGTTACACCTGCAGCTGCAGTAATTAAAGCTCCATTGTGTATTAAAGATTAATGAAGGTAAGAAGCTCTTAGTTGGATCTTTAACCGTGGCCTAAAACTGACGCTATGCAACTCAACAGCTAACAGAACACATTCGCTATGATAAATTTCAGTTGAACAGGGCAAAATACTACACCGTAACTTTTTCACTATCGTTCCCGGCCAAGCATGTGAGAGGGCGCAGCGCTGAGAGGCTTCCATCCTCCTCCTGTAGTGGATGAAATCGTCCCTGAGTGCCGCCAGATGCTGCTTCCAGATCAGTGAATCCCCTCTGTGTCGATTTGACACGAACCGGGAAAAAAAGAGAGGGACCAGAAGGATGCCGGGCCTCCTGCTATGCCAAGGCAAGATAGCACCGTCTCTGAAGCGCGGGCTGCAGATGTTGCGACCCGTCTGGGTATATATACTCACTCATCTTCAGTGCCCCCCATGTCTACTGTGATAGCTGCTGCCCCCACTACCATGGTGGCTGAGCCTCTGATCCCTCCTGCAGTGCTTGATATAAAAATAGTAGCCTCCTCAATGGCGACCCTGCAGCCAGATACCATCTCCAGCCTACGTGCACCGCCCAGCATACTTGAATTGTCCACCAAACACAGTCCTACTGTATGCCTGCTGGTGAGCCTACTATAAAAGATATATATGCTGCTGTACAGTCCTGCTGCAGGTCCTTAATTATCCTCAATTTCAACATGGGCAATATGCAAGAAAATTTCTCCCTTATCAGACAAGATTTGAGAAATGGGTTTTAACTTTTCATGCCCTTGGGTTACATAATCATGGATCAGGGTTTGTGATATATTGGGATACGATTAGTAGTATCCAATAGATATGAGTTTGGGGGAGGGTCCATCCTGTGCTCAAGCTGTTTGTTACATAGTCCGCCCATAATACGTGTGGTGGGTGGTGTGTTCTTTTGAACAGGATTGTGGTGGAGCACATCGCTGCATGTGCTGCGTGTCACGTACCTTGGGGAGGCGTCCGGGCCTGGTCTTGATGACGTGACTGGATCGCTGGTTAATTTTCAAGAAGGCTAGGGATCATCCTGATCTCTTTATCAATGGGAATAAAATATCCATTTTTCTGGACTTCTATGCCGAAGTACAGAGCAAGAGACCTAAGTTCCAGGATGGGAAGCACAGTCTACGGTACGTACAACTTCCGAACTGTATGTTATATCCCGCCAAACTGAGAGTGGTTGTTCATGGAGAAGTCTGTATGTTTGATACTCCTTTGGATGCTTCATAATGGTTGGAAGTTAACAAACATTCCCTCAAGTCACTGTAGAACACCATATAAAGTGTATTCCTTCTTACTACGGCTGGAGATTTACGGAACGTAATGCTGATTGAACGCGCCGGATAAGTGCCATATATCTTTGTTCCTTTTTTCTCTCTTTCTCCCTTTCTTCCCTATATGATCTATTCTATCTTCTCCTATCTTTTTCTTTTATCCTTCTCCTCGCTTTTTGGAATGCTATATATAGTGCATTTTCTATGTACGGAGCAATATTCTGTAATGTAATGTCATTTTGCATTATTGTTGAGTAGCATGGGAGATTTTATAATTGCAGTACTGGCTGAGTACCCTTTTATTATGATGGCACTTTTATCAATGTGCTGTGCACTGCAGGATACATTCTGTGGGAGGTAGGCTAGGGGTGAAAGCTCTTTACATGTCTGTATACAGTTTATTACTGTTGAACACCTTAGGTTACTTTCACACTAGCGGCAGCACCGATCCGGCACCTAAAGGGTGCCGACGGATCCGTACTGCCGCTGATACATGTGTGGAGCCGGAGCAGCAAAAAGATGGGGAATTTAAATCATTTGAGCAGTTTAGAGGAGTTCTCTCTTCCCTGTGCCACCTTCTATCAATTTCTACAGCTGAGACACGCATTCCAGTCACAGTCCTAGTCTATTTCGATGGCATGTGCGAAGGTCCCACTCCTGCAACAAATCCTTACTAGGTCCTCTACAAAAGGGTTGATCTCCTCAATCTATAGGAATCTCTGTAAAATCCATGGAAGAGGGCCCACTCCTGGTTAGGTGGAGATGGGAGGAGGATGTTGGTCCTATTTTAGACGAACAGTGGAATGAGATATTGGCCTTGACTCCACACCTATTGGTATGTGAGGGACATCAGGTATCCCAATTATTGCTGATACACTGTGTATACAGAACCCTGTCCTTTTTGTTCAAAATGGGGGTTAAGATGGACGCTTCCTGTCCAAGATGTGGGCGTGGACCTGCATCTTTACTACACATGTTCTGGGAGTGTGACGAGCTTTTGAGCTTTAGGGCAGGGGTGTTGCAAAGTATTAAAGACGCGTACCGGGTTGAGGTGCCAGTCACTCCTAGAGCCTTTCTTCTGGGGGTGGTGACTATTGGAAACGGGGAGATGCGTCTTGGGGTGCAACACATATTATTTCAAGCCCGAAAATTGATCCATCCACAGGCTCCCTCACTGGCAGAATTTCATAACAGAATTACTGATATACTACATCTTGAAATGAAGGTATATGTGAAGAGGAAGTGTGAAGCCAAATTTGCGGCAGTATGGGACAAATGGTTCTCAGCTGGGGTTGGGCCCTCCTCCACTTAGTCTGTCAGATTCCACATATGTTGGTGGGCAATAGTCTGGTATGAGTGATTGGAACTTAGTAGCTTGGGAAGAACTGAATATGTCAAGTAGAGATGAACGAATCATTCAAAATTTGCTTAGCCGAATATTCGCCAAATTTCTGACAAGATTCCTATTTAAACGAACTTATTTGTCGAATCTACGTAAAAAAAAAAACACACGTTGTTTTGCGAACATTCCTGCCCAAATTACGTACGTACAGTCAGTGTAGTTAAAAGTACACAATACGTAAGCCGCAATACATTAGCCTACAAAAGTGCGTACGAATCCTTAGCGTACTATTGACGCACAAATGCGTCATACATACAGTCTTTAGAGTCCATATGAACTAGAAAAATAAGGTGCTCACTGCTGCTAGCTATCAATAAGTGAATAATTTACTAAAAACACTGTACAATAAGAGCATAATAGGACACATTGCAGTACCAGAAAAAGAATACACACAATGGGGTAAAGTGCTGAACCATTAAAAACTGTGTAGCTAAAATACGGCAAAGACATAAGTATGCAAACATTTTAGTGCAATCAATTTCACATTTGCAAGCATAAAAGGCTCAGATATACGTTTGAGTCTCTCCTTATGGCTTCTAGTTGGCAATGATAAAACACTGTCTGTCTGGTCTGTGCATGGGCCATCACAGATGGTGGAACAATTGGGTTCTGGTGTATGGAAGGGGTGGATCTCCTCCTGGGCAGCGAAGTGGACTCTCCAGCCGCCTCTGCCACACGAGCCACAGCAGACGCTCCAGCCGCCTCAGGAGTCGCAGCAACAGCAAATTCAGCAGGTGGTAAGGAAGACAAAGGCACTGAAGCTGGGTTTCTCTGGCAGAGTTGTGACACCCTGATGTCTGTAGAGGGCGGTGGTTCAGGGAACTCGTCCCCAAAATACATTTCATTCCAATTTGGGCGCAGCTGTTTTTTAGCCATGATGCTTGCCTCTTGCTTTGAGGTCAGCGCTGGTCTAAACTGGTTCAACCTTCAGAGGAGGATGGAGTACTGAGGGAGGAGTCTTCATTCCCTATACGTACAAAAAAGTCAGATCCCGGTGGGCTGGTGTTTTCCAGTTCTGAGGAGGTCGTATCTTCACTTTCCCGCTCTTGTGAGGGCGTATCATCATGTCCCGCCTCACGCAGAATGTGTACGTTTCGTACGTTTCATACATTTCATACGTATCGTACGTATCGTTAGCGGGTTAAATTTTGCGAAGATTTATAAAATAATACAAAGCCAATCCAAAGAAATACGGATTCGCTTCGCAGCTGAAAATTTGCGTCTGCAGATAAATTGCCCAAGGAGGCACGTATACTGTAGGCATAGAATTTAGCTAGGCAGGGCTATTTTTTGTGATCAAAAGACACCAAAGTCCATAGTTCTAATTTTTCTTTTTTTTTGTGTGTGTTAATTTTGGGTCAGATTTGGGGAAATAAAGAACGCAAGTGTCCCTGACACTAGCAGTACGTGCACAGCCTGTGCATTATAGCCTTTCAGTTTTCTATATAGTTCACATCAGTTGTCACTGTTACTACCGATAATTTAGGCCGCAGTTGCTAATTTGCGCCTGCAGATAAATTGCCCAAGGAGGCACGTATACTGTAGGCATAAAAATTAGCTAGGCAGGGCTATTTTCTGTGTTCAAAAGACACCAAAGTCCATAGTTGGGATTTGAGAGTCCATGGGGGAGCAGGATTTGTCCATATGTTGTGGGAATGCCCAAAAATAAGTGTTTTCTGGAGTGAAGTATTTGAAGAAATAAATGAAAAAATTGGAAATAGAGTAGAATTTACACCTCTAATAGCCATTTTAGGAGACAAACCAAGAATAAAAATGCAAAAGAAACTAAAAAACTCAATAGGATGCTTTTTGGAGCACGTCTATTGATAATGAGAAATTGGCTAGCTCCTCACGCTCCAAGTATTCTGCATGGATGAATTTGATGAAGGTGTATGAGGAGGTAGATTAGGTTAATTTTTTTTTTTTTGGTCACTCTTCCTCCGCTGGGCTGGGGATTGTGGGTTGGGGGGAGGGATCTCACAAGGGGTTATAATAAATTATTACTGTTATGTATAGTGTATGGATATGTATATGTTATACGTATTTATTTTTGTAATAATTTGTATAAGAAAAATAAAAATACAGTAAAAAAAAAAAAGTCCATAGTTCAATTTTTTTGTATTACTTTTGGGGCAAATTTGAGGAAAAAAGAACGCAAGTGTGCCCAACACTAGCAGTACGTGCACAGCCTGTGCAGATAAATTGCCCAAGGAGGCACGTATACTGTAGGCATAGAAATTAGCTAGGCAGGGCTATTTTTCTGTGTTCAAAAGACACCAAAGTCCATAGTTCAATTTTTTTTTTTACTGTTAATTTTGAGGCAAATTTGGGGAAAAAAGAACGCAAGTGTACCCGACACTAGCCCGTGCTTTATAGCCTTTCAGTTGTCTATATAGTTCACATCAGTTGTCACTGTTTCTACCGTTAATTTAGGCAACAGTACCTGCGCTCTGTCTACTGGTTAACGTTAGCGCATTCTACACAATTGACATTCTGTGAAATTTTTCTGATCAGACACGTAATAACAATCTTCACTACTCTAATTGGGACAAAACTGCACATATATAAATATGAGCAAGGCGAGCAGTAAGGGATGGGGAAGTGGGCATCCTGCTGATGCTGCAGGCAAAGGCCATGGCTCTGGGCGCGGTGATGGCAGAGCACAAGAATCTAAATCATCCAAAACTTCTAGCTTCCTGGCCCAGTTTGCCGGGCGTCGCAAGACACAACTCCTGCAGCCACATCAGCACGAGCAGGTAGTCAGTTGGATTGCAGGTGATAGTTCTTCCAGTCGGTTAAGCACCACCCTCTCTTCCACAAAGTCCAGTCTCAGTAGCCAAGAGTCTGGGCAACCACATACTCACCCTGATCCTCCTTCCTCCCACCATGCCGAATCTGGGCAAAGAAATGATCTTTATTCATTCATTTATTCCGACGAGCTTTTTTCATCACCGTTCATTGATTTGGGCCTGTCGCGAAGCCCGCCTGAAGTGGCACATGAGGAGATACTGTGCCCTGATTCTCAACCTCTTGATCATCCACAGTCTAAAAAAGATGATGGTGGGGAAGGACAAGCATTTTCTCCCGAGGGGGATGATGATGATGATGATAATGAGACACAGTTGCCAATAAGTCAAAGGCAATTAGCGTCTAAAGAGGTTGATGATGAGGATGAGATGCAGTTAAGTCAGGTTCTCGTTCGTTCACCATGTCAGGAGGAGGAACAGAGTGAGGAAGTGGAAGAGGAGGTGGTGGACGATGAAATAGCTGACCCAAACTGGCAAGGTGGCAAGCCGAGCGAGGACAGCAGTACAGAGGTGGAGGGATCCGCAGCACTGCAACAGGCTGCAAGAGGCCGTGGGGTGCCAAGAGGGAGAAGGCAGGCCACGCCAACCAGGCCCGCGACTGTTCCTCGCAGCACACCCTTGCGGCACTCTCCCTTGCCAAGGGGTAGGTGTTTCGCAGTCTGGCGTTTTTTTGAGGAGAGTGCTGACGATAAAAGAATTGTCGTTTGCAACCTGTGCCGTACCAAGATGAGCAGGGGCATGAACACCAGCAACCTGACCACCACCAGCATGATACGCCACATGAAAGCAAAACACCCTAATAGGTGGGCCGAACGCCAGGGTCCACCCCCTGTATCTGCAGGTCACACCACTGCCTCTTCTTCCACTCAGTTATGTGCTGTCCAAGCCACAGACCCAGATGCCTCCCGCCCTGCACCTGGACCGTCGCAGACACCCTCAGCGACCACATCCACTATAGTGTCCCAGTGCAGTGTTCAAATGTCCTTACCACAGGCATTTGAACGCAAGAGCAAATACCCTGCCACCCAGCCACAGCCCATAGCACTAAACGCACAACTTTCAAAATTGCTGGCCCTGGAAATGTTGTTGTTTAGGCTGGTGGACAGCGAGGCTTTTCGCAGCCTGATGGCGGCGGCTGTCCTTCGAAATGCAGTCCCCAGCCGCCACTATTTTTCACGTTGTGCCGCCCCCCGCCTTACACTAGCATGTGTCCCGAAACATAACCTGTGCCCTGACCAATGCAGTTGCGGGGAAGGTCCACTTAACAACTGACACATGGACAAGCGCTTGTGGTCGGGGACGCTACATTTCCCTGATGGCACACTGGGTGAACGTTGTGGAGGCTGGGAGCGAGTCGTCCCCTGGGATGGCATAGGTGCTACCGACGCCATGGATTACAGGCCCTAGTTCTGTCTGTATTTCCGCCACCACCTACACTAGCAGCTGCAACCCCTCCTCCTCCGCTTCCTCCTCCACTTCCACTGCAGAATTACAATCTTGCAGCACCAGTCAAACTTCAGTGAGTAGCTGGAAGCAGTGTAGCACAGCAGTGAGGAAGCGGCAACAGGCCGTGCTAAAGCTTATTTGCCAGGGTGACAAACAGCATACCGCCGCTGAGCTGTGGCAGGGCATAAGGGACCAGACTGAGCTGTGGCTCTCTCCACTCAACCTAAAACCAGGAATGGTTGTGTCTGATAACGGACGCAACTTGGTGGCAGCTTTGGAGCTGGGCAACCTACCACACATACCATGCCTGGCCCATGTCTTCAACTTAGTGGTGCAGCGTTTTCAGAAAACCTACCCCCATTTGCCTCAGCTACTGGTGAAGGTGCGTCGCCTGTGTGCCCATTTCAGGAAGTCACCTACAGCTTCAGCCGGCCTGGCAACGCTGCAGCAGCGCCTTTGCTTGCCAGCTCACCGACTGCTGTGCGACCTGAGCACGCGCTGGAACTCCACCTTCCACATGTTGGCCAGCCTATGTGAGCAGCAGAGGGCAGTAGTGGAGTACCAGCTGCAACACGGTCGGCACCTTTCAAGTCAGCTTCCGCTCTTCAGAAGTGACGAGTGGGCATTGATGTCTGACCTTTGTGAGGTTTTACCCAACTTTGATGAATCTACACAGATGGTGAGCTGCGATAATGTAATTATCAGCATAACCATCTCACTTTTGTGTCTACTTAAAACCTCACTGCTCACAATAAAGACGGACGCTTTGCGTGTGGAAATGGGGGAAGACCCTACACAGGGCGACAGCCAGACCACCCTCGGTTCGTCTTCTCAGCGCCAATTGGAGGAGGAGGAGCATGAGACGGTTGCCACCGCTACACAGGGTAGTACCCAGAGCAGATTTGCACCATCTCTTCAGTGTGGATGGGCCGAAGAGGAGGACGAGAATGAGGAGGAGGAGATTGAGGGTCATTCTCCTGGTAAGGAGAGCGAAGCCTTGTCTGTTGGGACTCTGGCACACATGGCTGACTTTATGCTAGGCTGCCTCTCCCGTGACCCTAGCGTTATACGCATATTAGGCAACACCGATTACTGGTTGTTCACCCTTCTCGACCCCCGCTACAAAGAGAACTTCTCATCTCTCATTCCTGTGGCGGAGAGGACAACTAAAATGATGCAATACCAGAAGGCCCTTGTAGAAAAATTGATCCAAAAATTTCCAGCTGAGAACACAGGCGGCAGAGTACATAGTTCCTTGGCCACCCGAGGAGGGGAGACAAGGGGAAAACATAGCAGTTCCAACAAAGGCAAGGCGACCCTCTCCAAGGCCTGGGACACTTTCAAGACACCCCACTAGCAGCCTCACCCTGATGAGCGGCCTAGTGTGACAAGGAGGGAAAAGTTTTGGAAGATGGTAAAGGAGTACCTAGCTGACCGTGTCAACATCCTCAGGGATCCCTCTGTGCCTTATAATTATTGGGTGTCAAAGCTGTACACGTGGCACGAACTGGCGCTCTACACCTTGGAGGTGCTGGCCTGCCCTGCCGCCAGCGTTTTGTCTGAGCGGGTATTTAGTGCCACTGTGGGCATAATTACTGATAAGCGCATTCGCCTGTCAACTGACAATGCTGACAGGTTGATGCTTATCAAGATGAACAAGGCCTGGATTGCCCCTGACTTCGCTACCCCACCACAGGAAAGCAGCTGTACACTTTTAGGGTGTATTGGATACACTGTTTTCTCATGTACCCCTTCCTATTCTCGTCCTATTCTTCCTCCATCACACTGTATGAAACTACTTATTTGGCTGCGTTCACCAGCAGGCCCTCAACCATAATGTTTTCAAGGGTCTGCTCAGCAGCAGGCCCTCAACCATAATGTTTTCAACGGTCAGCTCACCAGCAGGTCATCAATCTTAATTTTTCACGGGTGTGTCTGATGCCCTCCTTTATGTGTAATAAAAGGTGTATCGGAGTGCCTGTTCCTTGTAATTTTTGGCAGCCCTGTCACTTTGTGCATAGGCTTTATGAGTGTATGAGTCCCACAACAAGAATAATTGTTTCACAATTTGAATGAGGCCCTCCTTTATACCCAGTGTATTGGAGTGCCTGTTCCGTGTAATTTTTGGCAGCCCTGTCACTTTGTGCATAGACTTTATGAATGTATGAGTCCCACGACAAAAACAATTGTTCCACAATGTGAATGAGGCCCTTCTTTATACATGTTGTATCGGAGTGCATGTTCCGTGTAATTTTTGGCAGCCCTGTCACTTTGTGCATAGGGTTCATCAGTGTATGAGTCCCACAACAAGAACAATTGTTCCACAATGTGAATGAGGCCCTTCTTTATACCCGTTGTATCGGAGTGCATGTTCTGTGTAATTTTTGGCAGCCCTGTCACTTTGTGCATAGGCTTCATCAGTGTATGAGTCCCAGGACAAGAACAATTGTACCACAATGTGAATGAGGCCCTTCTTTATACCCATTGTATTGGAGTGCCTGTTCAATGTAATTTTTGGCAGCCCTGTCACTTTGTGCATAGGCTTCATGAGTGTATGAGTCCCACGACAAGAACAATTGTTCCACAATGTGAATGAGGCCCTTCTTTATGCCCGTTGTATTGGAGTGCCTGTTCCGTGTAATTTTTGGCAGCACTTGCGCTTTACGCACAAGTCAATATATGTTTCCTAACAATATTTCCTGTAAAATCGATGTTCTCTTTGGTTTTGGGGGGTATTCTCGTCATTCCGTAAAAGTGGCGTAATTGTCGTTCCCAGCAGCGACTTTGGTGTCCAAGATGCATCCAGACATCCTCTCCATTATGTTCCCAAACACTTTTAGTGGTGTTTCCACCATTTTCTCAACTTTCTTTATTGACCAGACACCCCCTCCCAGTAGGGGGTGACTGGTCCTCTCCCATTGACTTCCATTATACTCGGGTGCTCGGCGAGCACTCAAGCACCACCTAGTGCTCGGCCAGAGCACCCGAGCATCTGGGTGCTCAATCATCACTATTTCTTTGTTTTCTATTTTTCAAGATCGTGAATGCAGAGGACTATGTCGGATTCGGTGGATTACGTCGGACCAGCTTTTTTACTTTTTAAATGAAATGGTCAAACAGGGGTCTGGGGGAGTATTTATTTCAATAAAATATTTTATAAGTGTGCGTGTGTTTTTTTTTACAACATTGCAGTTTTAGTAATCACGGCTATCTACAGACGGCCCTGATTACTAATACTGGGCTTAGTGCTTGCCGGTATGGCCAGCACTAACCCCAACATCTATTACCTCAGCACCCACTGCCATCAGGGGTGTTGGAAAGAGCCGGGTACCCGCAGGACTGGACCTTCTAAATTGAGGGTCCAGTTCTGGGGCGGCTGTAGGCTGGTACCATTAGGCTGGGAAGGGCCAATAACCGTGTCCCTTCCCACACTGGTAGTGCCAGGCTGCCGCTGCTGGTTGTGTCTGGCTGGAGAAGGAAAAAAGGGGGGACCCCATGCCATTTTTTAAAATTATTTAAGGGAGCTGCCAGGGAAGGTAAGTAGTGTCTCTGTGTGTCTGTCTGTTTTTTTTAATTTTGGGCACTTGTGTAAACCTCTTCCAAGCGGGGGGTGCCTGGTTTACTCCCATAGACTTCAATTATGCTCGGGTGCTCGGCCGAGCACTCGATCACCCCTGAGTGCTCGGCCAGAGCACCCACGTGTACGAGCACCGCGGTGCTTGTTCATGACTAGTGATTTCACGTTCCAGGGCTTCTTATTTTCACTTTGTAACATATGCAGCTGCCATTTTAGGAAAAACTGATTTGTTACCAGAAAGTGTAAGGAAATTCTGATCTGTTGCAAATTAAATTTTTCCAAAACTTCATAACAAATTCCACTTCTGATGCTTCAATTTGTTCAACACTAAGGGCTCTTTCACACGAGCGGATGCCGTGCTTGGAATCTGCTGTGTGAAAGAGTGCCAAGCCCTGTTCAGGACAGCAGAGACACAGAGCATTAACGTGATTAATAATGCTCTGTGCCTCTCTAATCTTTTTACTACAAAATCACAGTGAGATAAAGTTGTCACTGTGATTTTTTAGTAAAAAGGTCGCAGACTGGCACAGAGCATTATTAATCATGTTCATGCTCCGTGTCTCTGCTGTCCGGAATGGGGCTTGACACTCTTTCACGCAGCGGATTCCATGCATGGTATCCGCTCGTGTGAAAGAGCCCTAATAGTAATCAAAAACATGATTGTAAGATGTATAACGTAATACTTATGTACAAAGAACTCTGTTTAGTCAACTGATTAATTTACCTTTAAATCTTTTTCAGAAGGAATTAAGTTGTGTATATTACAATAACTAGAGATGAGCAAATTGAATCCCACGAAGTGGAATTCGATTCAAATTTCAGAATAAATTCAATTTGCCTAGAAGCCGAATTTCCTCGTGCTTCTTGTCAGCGAATCGATTTAACCTGAAATAGTGTAAAAAAATATAATAAATATAAAAAAATCTATACTTGCCTCCTCCATTTGCTCGCGACAGGCCGCCAGCCTCCATCTTGATTGATGATCTCGCCCGAAATCCTGTGCATAGTGACATATGATGTCACCATGCCAGATGGAGTGATGATGTAATCTCGCGCCGCATGAGATTTCGGACCAAGTCTTCAAGCAAGATGGCAGCGGCCGGCCCGTCGCGAGCAAATGGAGAAGGTAAGTATGATTTTATTTTTTTTATGTTAATTTTACACTTTTTTTGCACTCAGATGCTGCGATCAAGTATGAACACGGCATCTGAGGGGTCAAATGACGGTAGTGGCGCTATTCGTGGTGAAGTAATTCGTCACAAAGCAAATTTTTTTTGTAAAATTCGGCGAATCAGCCGAATCGAACTTTTAAAAAGTTCGCTCATCCCTAATAATAACCACAATGTGCTATGTTCTGTATACTAATTATTGTGAATAATTATGGTCCATTTTGTGCAGCCACAAACATCGCAGCCAATTGTATGGTATTATTATTGGACCAAATGTATTTAATTATTGAATATATTTTCAAATAGTACTTTTACAAATCTACTTGTTGTCTAAAACCTAGAGAAGTAGGTCACTGAGGTAAACATCAGTACAATTTCACATTCAATGTAATTCCCAGTTTAAATAAAAAACAAAACATAAAAACACACCAGTTGTCTTGGATTTCGGGACCGCTTCTAACAAACTGTTTATAGAAATATCATTTTGAAACAGATCTAGGATGATTGAATTATTTTTTATTGTTGCCAATTAAAAACTAATTTATATGAGTCATTATTTTTCAGAGACTTTACAGGCATGTTAATTTTAATAAATAACAGTTATTGCCTTATGGTAAAAAATGTGAAATATATTTTGTATTATTCCAAAATAAATGTGGATCATTTTCTTTTAAGTGAATCCTTATTTTACCATCTTATAAAGTACAAAATATCTGCTTTCACTTGGATTGGAAATACTGATTTAGTAAGAGTGGGGCAGTTTGCTTGAGGATATAAATCATTTATGCATTTTACCCTTGCCGGCTCTGGAGATGAATAAAAAAAGAGAAAACAGCTTAATTAATCATACAACATGTCTTCTTCAAGTGAGCTAACAAAATGATGTTCCTTGCTCATCATGTCATATTTCTGACATCCATCTGAAAACTCATGTCATTCATATTCATATGCTATTAAAAAAGTGTCATCCTGTACGCACCCCTCACTATTTTTAGATACATGTCAGAATGCTCATTGGCTGCAGGACTGTCTAGTCTCTATGTTATTATGTATTAATATGTATTATTTATGTATTATTTAGGCTTGTAAATAGATGCTGCAGCCTTAAGTGTTGGAAAATGTGCTGTATGTTGTTATTGAATACTGCTATCTTCATCTTGATGAAGCAAATAGAGACACTTGATTTTATAACTCATTATGTAAATATATTATATTATACATTTCATTTACAGTTTGAGAATTTGCTTAAGAGAACTAAGTACTTTATGTACATCTTAATCTTGTTTGCATCATTAACCTCTTAATGACCGCTGATATGACTTTTTATGGTTGTCATTAATGGGCTTTATTCTAGGATGCAGCCATTTTACAGCAGCCTAAAATAAGCGCTGCAGAGAAAGCGGGCACTCATATTATTTAACACCTGTGGTGAATGCCATGAAGAAGAAAAAATGACAAAAATGCAATTTTTTCTTTTTTGACACAAAAAAGAAAGAAAATTCTCATGTCCCCCAAAATGACACCAATGAAAAGTACACGTTGTCCCGTAAACCTGTAGCCCTCACATAGTGCAGAAATATGCCAAACGTAGATGGCTAGTAACATCATAGCACACCGGAGGCTTGGCATCAGCGTCTTAGCCCTGTTTACTACTCCGTTACTCACAGTGACACAGTGATAGGCAGTTATATTATTTATTATTTTTAGGGACACATACCCTTTTGTCTGCATATCCATGATTTGCTACAACTAGTACCAGAAATAAACAAGCCCTCATATGACTGCATCGACAGAAATTATTATATACTTAACAAAAAAGTGTGAAACAACTGTAAATGTCTTATATTCTAGGTTCTTCAAAGTGGCCACCTTTTGCTTTGATTACTGCTTTGCACACTCTTGGCATTCTCTTGATGAGCTTCAAGAGGTATTCACCTGAAATGGTTTTTACTTCATAGGTGTGCCCTGTCAGGTTTACTAAGTGGGATTTCTCGCCTTATAAATGGGGTTGGGACCATGAGTTGTGTTGGGCAGAAGTCAGGTGGATACACAGCCAATAGACCTACTGAATACAATGTTAGAATTTGTATTATGGCAAGAAAAAAGCAGCTAAGTAAAGAAAAACGAGTGGCCATCATTACTTTAAGAAATGGAGGTCAGTCAGTCCGAAAAATTGGGAAAACTTTGAAAGTGTCCCCAAGTGCAGTCGCAAAAACCATCAAGCGCTACAAAGAAACTGGCCTCAGGAAAGGAAGACCAAGAGTCACCTCTGCTGTGGAGGATAAGTTCATCCGAGTCACCAGCCTCAGAAATCGCAGGTTAACAGCAGCTCAGATTAGAGACCAGGTCAATACCACACAGAGTTCTAGCAGCAGATACATCTCTACAACAACTGTTAAGAGGAGACTGTGTGCAGCAGGCCTTCATGGTAAAATAGCTGCTAGGAAACCACTGCTAAGGACAGGCAACAAGCAGAAGAGACTTGTTTGGGCTAAAGCACACAAGGAATGGCCAGTGGAAATCTGTGCTTTGGTCTCAAATTTGAGATCTTTGGTTCTAACCACTGTGTCTTTGTGCGACGCAGAAAAGGTGAACGGATGGACTATACATGCCTGGTTCCCACCGTGAAGCATGGAGGAGGAGGTGTGATGGTGTGCGGGTGCTTTGCTGGTGACACTGTTGGGGATTTATTCAAAATTGAAGGCATACTGAACCAGCATAGCTACCACAGAATCTTGCAGCGGCATGCTATTCCACCCGGTTTGCGTTTAGTTGGACCATCATTTATTATATAACAGGACAATGACCCCAAACACACCTCCAGGCTGTGAGATTAAATATTCATATGGTTCCACGATGGCTAGAGGTAGATACTCTTCATATGTAAAATACAATTATAAGGCTTGTATAGAACAATTTATTGCTGTCACCAGGAATCTGTAACTAAAACAAGCTGCATGTTCAGATGAGCACCTGTCATAGTGTAATGCTCTTTCTCTCATCCTTATCTAAGACCCCAGTTCAAAGAAAAAATAAATTTAATTTTATGTTAATTAGCCACTGGGTGCAACAAGAGTGATGCCATGATACCTCATTGCAACTGTAGCTCCGCTCACTTGCCTTGATGCCCGCATCCCCACCACTTTGACTAACACAGCCAGACAGTGAAGACATACTCACGCCTGTTCCTCAAGGATTCATTCATTCAGAATTAGTAATAACCATTAATGATAAGCTGTTATCACCAGCCTCAGAAATCGCAGGTTAACAGCAGCTCAGATTAGAGACCAGGTCAATACCACACAGAGTTCTAGCAGCAGACACATCTCTACAACAACTGTTAAGAGGAGACTGTGTGCAGCAGGCCTTCATGGTAAAATAGCTGCTAGGAAACCACTGCTAAGGACAGGCAACAAGCAGAAGAGACTTGTTTGGGCTAAAGCACACAAGGAATGGCCAGTGGAAATCTGTGCTTTGGTCTCAAATTTGAGATCTTTGGTTCTAACCACTGTGTCTTTGTGCGACGCAGAAAAGGTGAACGGATGGACTATACATGCCTGGTTCCCACCGTGAAGCATGGAGGAGGAGGTGTGATGGTGTGCGGGTGCTTTGCTGGTGACACTGTTGGGGATTTATTCAAAATTGAAGGCATACTGAACCAGCATAGCTACCACAGAATCTTGCAGCGGCATGCTATTCCACCCGGTTTGCGTTTAGTTGGACCATCATTTATTATATAACAGGACAATGACCCCAAAAACACCTCCAGGCTGTGTAAGGGCTATTTGACCAAGAAGGAGAGTGATGGGGTGCTACGCCAGATAACCTGGCCTCCACAGTCACCAGACCTGAATCCAATCGAGATGGTTTGGGGTGAGCTGGACCGCAGAGTGAAGGCAAAAGGGCCAACAAGTGCTAAGCATCTCTGGGAACTCCTTGAAGACTGTTGGAATACCATTTCAGGTGACTACCTCTTGAAGCTCATCAAGAGAATGCCAAGAGTGTGCAAAGCAGTAATCAAAGCAAAAGGTGGCTACTTTGAAGAACCTAGAATATAAGACATATTTTCAGTTGTTTCACACTTTTTTGTTAAGTATATAATTCCACATGTGTTAATTCATCCATGGATGCTTGAGAAAAGTCCCAGTGTGAGGACTGAAACGTCGCCTCTGGTGAATTAAAACACGATTTGATTTAAGCACATTCTTGGTAGTGCTGCGGAATTATTGCGTTTTTATCAGAAGAAGGATTTGATCGGATCCACAGCCGCTGGCACACCATTTATAATTGTTCACAAGAGCAGTGCCGCCTTAATTCCTTGGTTTGTTTATATACATATATATATATATATATATATATATATATATATATATATTGTATACTGTAGCTTTTTGAATGAAGTGATCAAAAAAATTGAAAAAATTGCTTGGTTACTAAAGTTCAAAATGCATGCCGGGAAAAGGGGTAAAAGGTGTATTTCAGGTGCAGATTGCGGAGCAAAGGTTCTGTGATTTTTTTTTCCCGCTCACCCTGAGTCTAAAAAAGTGGGTGTAGGCAGTCAAATGGATGGGCCAGCAGGCCCATCTCATTCATCATTTTCTGTGCTTGGTTTAGGCGTATAAAATGGTCTAAATGTAAAACTGCAAATAATCTGGCTTAAATTTAGACCAGAGCTGGATTCGCTGAAGTTATCTAGAAGCCGATGCTTCTACATAACTTCGGCGGATCCACTGCCATGTTTTAAGACCGTCTAAAACGCTGGTCTTCATAAATTACCCCCAATGCTTTTATAGTGAGTTTGCAGTATAGTCGGGGTAGGAGATCACAAAACAATTCAATGCACTTCACTTTGAGGGGGTTGATATTGGTGTAATCTTCCTCCCAAGGGTAATATACCTAGTTCCAGAACTGTACTTGTAAAATGAACATATATGTGAATTAGCAAAATATCTTTCAATAGCCTCCATTTTTAATCCCCATCCTTTCTCCACAGGATACCACAACACTTGACCTGAAGTACAATACCGTCAAAGGTCATTAAGTGAATTAGGGCATAGTCATTGCTCTTTTGTTAATTATTTATAGCTTTCTTAAAGGCTAAATCATGACAAATCACCTTCCTGTCTTCCACACCACTATATTCCTCTATTGTCTTTTTGAGAAAAGGTCTTGTTACGAGACCAAAGAGGTGATTTATGGAGCAATAAACAAGTTGGTCCATTTTAATTAAATCAGTGTTCATTGTATTTTTCTAAAGATACTGCCAAATGACTCACATCATCCAGTTGTACAGTTAGTAAATGTCCAGCCTAAAGATTTCTAGACATTTTCAAAAAACGTCTTCTGTCAACTGTACTAACAATGTGACTTTGTGTGTTAGAGATTAAATATTCATATGGTTCCACGATAGCTAGAGGTAGATACTCTTCATATGTAAAATACAATTATAAGGCTTGTATAGAACAATTTATTGCTGTCACCAGGAATCTGTAACTAAAACAAGCTGCATGTTCAGATGAGCACCTGTCATAGTGTAATGCTCTTTCTTTCATCCTTATCTAAGACCCCAGTTCAAAGAAAAAATAAATTTAATTTTATGTTAATTAGCCACTGGGTGCAACAAGAGTGATGCCATTATACCTCATTGCAACTGAAGCTCCGCTCACTTGCCTTGATGCCCGCATCCCCACCACTTTGACTAACACGGCCAGACAGTGAAGACATACTCACGCCTGTTCCTCAAAATAGTACAAATCAAACTGTCATCTTATCCCGCAAAAACGAGTTCCTACCTAAGACAATCGCCCCAAAAAATATATATATATATGACTTTCAGACTATGGAGACACTAAAACATGATTTTTTTTTTGTTTCAAAAATATTGTTGTGTAAAACTTAAATAAATAAAAAAGTATACATATTAAGTATTGTCGTGTCCGTAACAACCTGCTCTATAAAAATAGCACATGATCTAACCTGTCAGATGAACGTTGTAAATAACAAGAAATAAAAATGGTGCCAAAACAGCTATTTTTTTGTTACCTTGCCTCACAAAAAGTGTAATATAGAGCAACCAAAAATCATATGTACCCTAAAATAGTACCAAAATAAACTGCTACCTTATCACTTAGTTTCCAAAATGGGGTCACTTTTTTGGAGTTTCTACTTTAGGGTTGCATCGGGAGGTCTTCAAATGTGACATAACTTAAATCCAAACATTAGGTAGGCATATTGGGATTGTAAAGTAATAACTATTTCTGGGGGTATTACTATTTATTTTAAAAGTAGATAAATTGAAATTTGGAAATTTTTCAAATTTTTTTGGTAAATTTGGTATTTTTTTCATAAATAAACATCAAATATTTTGACTCAAATTTGCCACTGTCATGAAGTACAATATGTGATGAGAAAACATTCTCAGAATGGCCCGGATAAGTACATTTTTTTTAAAGTTATCACCACATAAAGTGACACATGTCAGAATTGCTAAAAATGGCCTAGTCCTTAACCCTTTCAGTACCGGAGGTTTTTTCGGTCATGCATTTTCGTTTTGCGCTCCCTGCCTTCAAACAGCCATAACTCTTTTATTTTTCTGTTCACATAGCTGTATGACGGCTTGTTTTTTGCGGGACAAGTTGTACTTTCCAATGCCACCTTTTAATATTGCATATGGTGTAGTGGGAAGCGGGAAAAAAATTCCAAATCAGGTGAAATTGCAAAAAAAACGCTATTCCGCTACAGTTCTACGGGTTTCTTATTTACAGCGTTCGATGTGCATTAAAACTGACCCGTTATTTTCATTCTACTGGTCAGTACGAATCCGGCAATACCTAATATGTATAGTTTTTCCTGCGTTTTGATAGTGAAAAAAAATTAGAAAGTTGCCCTTTGTTTTTTGTTTTTTTTCCTTGTCATATCTTGACCCCTATAACTTTTTGGTATTTATGTGTACAGAGCTGTATGGGGGCTCATTTTTTGCGGGACAATCTGAAGATTTTATTAATACCATTCTGGGGTGTGTATGACTTTTTGATCACTTTTTATTTAATTTTTTTTTTTAAAAAAAAGCGACAAAAAACGGCAAATCGCCATTTGGACGCTTTTTTCCGCCACACAATTCGCCGTATTGGATTTTTTTTTTATATTTTAAAAGTACGGGCGTTTTCGGTCATGGTGATACCCATGATGTCTATATTTAGTGTTATTTAGGTATTTTTTTTTTACTTATACGGAAAGGGGGGTGATTTGAACTTTTATATCTTTTTTATTTTTTATATATTTTTTAACATTTTGTTTTTATTTTTTTTTTACTATTTGAATGCTCAAATATGAGCTTATATATTGTGGCTTTTTAATTTTCTTTATGAGCAATCATGGATTTACTAGAGGCAATTAAATCCATGAATTGCTCATTTCTTATCCTGGCCTGCCATCTAGTGGCCAGAATAAGAATTGCACTTTGAAAACTGTAATCCTCACCAGCGAGGATTACAGTTTTCATATGGTGTACAGACAACCCGATTGGCCACACGGGGTGTCTGTACACCACCCGGAAGCGAACGCTTCCGGGTTTAGACGCAACTAGATGCCGTGATCACGTGTGATCACGGCATCTAGTCACCCCGGAAGACGCCGCCGATACAGTAGGTAGCGGCAAGTCTCTGCTGTTAGAAACAGCAGAGACTTGCCGGCCATGACGCCCGCCGCACCCGCGAGCGGGCGCCATGTGCCCGCATCGTACCAGCGCCGTACATGTACGGCGCTGGTACTGTAAGGGTTAAAGGGGTTGTCTTACCTCCTCCTTTCTGCTCTCTCATGCTGTTCACAAGCCCCACTGATTAGAGTTGCAAGGGTAGTTTACTCTTGCCTTGATTCATGGCAGAGGCAAGTGGTGCTGGGAAAGTGTAATCCTGACCCTTGCCCCTGCAGTGCACGGCTCCCGGGCTGCTCAAGTTTCAGAAATGTGTTCTAAAACTCCAGTGCTATCTTTATATTTGCATATATAGATAGGCTTCATTCACATGTCCGTATTTTTCTTTTCCAGATTTTCGTTCCATTTTTTGCGGATCTGTGTTTCCGGAAAAACCTTCCGTTTTTACCAATTGTACATCCGCTCCGTTTTACCGCAATAAAAATGGAAGGAGGAATATATGTTGGTAGGGTATTTCTTTCTATTTCCTGGAAACAGATCTGCAATTGCGGATGATATGCGGATGACATATTGATGCATTCCGCATATCATTCGCATTTTTTGCGGACCCATTGACTACAATGGGACCACGGACCGCAAATGCGGGCAAAATTAGGACAAGCTCTATCTTATATGCGGATTGCATAACGGAGCAGAACAACGGATGCGGACAGCATACGGAGTGCTGTCCGCATTTTTTGCGGAGCCATTGAAGTGAATGGATCCGCATTCTGGATTCTGCATTTGCGAAACGGATGCGGATTAAAACATACGGATGTGTGAATGGAGCCTAACAGTGTGACGGAACATAGTGAGGAGTACAAAAAAAACAAAAAAACAAACAGCTAGATGGAGATCCCTTAACGGCAGTTATCAGCAGATGACGGCTCCGACTAACCCAGGCTGTCATATATCACTAGATGAGAGTCTTTCATCCTGGATCCTGGATGCTTTGACCTGCTTTTTCATGTGTTGTAAGCTCAGAGGCTTCTGTCACTGCCGTGAGCTGTTCAACACAGCATCTATGAGGAGGCCGGGAGGTGAGCTACTGCACATGCGCGGCTAGGTGCGTTCCCTCATCCCGGCCACCAAAGCTCCTGCTTTGTGTGTAGTGAGCAGACGCAGCCACCGCTGCTGAATTGCAGTGGTGGCCGTAACCCCTGACAACAAGCAGTCTATAAAGGAATGGAAAATGACACACAGCATGGAGAAGAGGCAATATGGAAAACAGAAGTACATTGGTAAGTTGTTCATTACAGTGTTAGCTCTAACAAATATAGCAATGTATTAGGTTAGACAAACCTTTTAAGGTGAAAAATGGCAGGGTCCTGAAGGGGTTAATACATCGTCAAAAAAAATAAATCAATTCATTCAAAAAGACTTATGAAAGGAGGTTACCGCAGGCCAGGTCCATAATACTCCAGGCATTTCTCATACTGCTGTGGCTCCCTCAGAGCGGCTTTACATATAAGGTTTTGATTTCAAAAGGATAGTCTAGTTTCCATAAATTGAATAATGTGGTTCTATTAGGCTACTTTCACATTAGCGTTTTTAAATTCCGGTATTGAGTTCCGTTATAGGGGCTCAATACCGGAAAAAAACGCTTCAGTTTTGTCCCCATTCATTGTCAATGGGGACAAAACTGAACTGAAGACAACGGAATGCTCCTGAAAGCATTCCGTTCCGTCTTCAGACCGGAGAACAAACCGCAGCATGCTGCTGTTTGCTCTCCGGTCCAGGCATCCGCACCAAGACGGATCCGGAATGACCCCCAATGCAAGTCAATGGGGACGGATCCGTTTGGTGTGGACACACCAGTAATCCAGATCTGTCCTCCATTGATTTCCAATGGGGGGTCATTCCGGATCCGGCAACATACACACAGACATACATACAAACATACAGACATACATACATACTCACATACTCCAGGGATGCCGGCAGCGTGTCTTCACGCGCCTCCTGCGCGCAGCGATGACGTTTCCCCACTGTGCCCAGCAGAGGGCGCTGTGGGGAATCGTCATCACTGCGCGCAGGAGGCGCGTGAAGACGTTCTGCCGGCGTCCCTGGAGTATGTGAGTATGTATGTATGTCTGTATGTTTGTATGTATGTCTGTATGTTTGTTTGTATGTATGTCTGTGTCTTGTTTTAAAGTGTGTCATGTGTGGGGCCGGAGCGCTGCTCCAGCTCCACACATGTATAGCATTAGCACGGATCCGTTGGCACCCTTTAGGTGCCGGATCCGTGCTAACGCTAGTGTGAAAGAGGCCTTAGTGATCTAACATCTGTTCAGTAGAATTGAGGGGTCCAGGTGGAGTAGCTGTAATATGACACCTGAAATGCAGCAAACTTTTTTTTTTTTTTTCCCGGCACTCTTGCACACTTTTTATTATAAAAATGCCAGCTTCAGATGTTAGCTAAAGGTCTATGGGTATGAAACATAGGTGTTTTTTTACAGGTAGAAAAAATGCCAGAGCCAAATTCATGTTTGTAAGGACTCTTGTGGTGATATTGACCTGGCCTAGGGAACATGTAGTCCAAGGTACATACAAAGCAGCACTTACTGTCCCTGAACTGTCACTGCCTCACAATATATACATTTTTTGGGGAAAAAAGACTGTTGTATTTTTTGCATGCCTTTTTCCTTACAAACTGTGATTTATAGCTTATTGAAACTTTATTTTGCTACAAAATATGTGTAAAAAGTTATAACATAAAATTATTGGGATATATTACCTGAATATTTAGAAATAATGCTTTCTCTGTAATAAAAAAAAAGCACAGGATACTTGTTTCATGGTCACAAAAACATAAGTGGCAATTTAAAGGGCCCTTTACATGTGCTAAGAATTCCAAAGATAATTTCTAATGAGTGTTGATAGTGTTTGTGCACACATAAAAAGTATTGTTACTGGCAGCAGATTGTGCTGTGTGACCACAATCTGCTGCTGGCAAACAGTCAGTATGGGGAAGAGCGATAGCATTAGTGATCGCTCCTCCCCATACCATGGAGGTGATTGCTGCATGTAAATGCAGCACACTCCTGCACTGACAAGCAAGTGATTGTTGGGAAGGAACACTTAAAGTCACAACTGCATAGAAATTCACAAAAGTCACAAACTGCACATTTTTAAATGTTGTATACCATATTTAACAAAAGTTGGAAAAATAGGCTTGGCTACTAGAGAGAATCCCAGACCTAGGCTCAAAAACAGCTTTGGAGTCACACAACTATTTCAATTATTTTTGGTGCTTATTGCTGCATCCTAGACCAGGTTCCTTTTCTGTAAACCACAAATGCTCTCCCCGTAATCCTGTACTGAAAGTAAAGAAAACGGGAAATTAGGCTGTTCAAAAATGGCAGTGCTGGCATTTTTCTGTAAAAACTCAAAAGTGTAATGTATAAACATAAAACATTTAACATGTCACTTTACTTTGAATTACTGAAATAATTTAGAGACACAATCATTGGTTCTGAGAACTGCTTGACATCTGGCTCCCATGAACAGGTATTCCAGTCCAGGGTGATTGGACTGTTATTTTGGGTTCTGCAAAACTGGTGATGCAAAAATTATGATATGGAGATGTTTCTCATACCATGGTGTTTGGCCTATTTTTCATATAAGAAGGAACATGTATCCTGCATAAAACATGTGGTTTATGAGGCAAATTCCAAGAACCCAAAATAACATAGTCCAATCACCCTGGACTGGATTACCTGTTCAGGGGAGCCAGATGTTGGTCAACTCCATGCAACACAGATGTCAAGCAGTTCTCAGAACCAATGGTTATGTCTCTAAATTATTTCAGTAATTCGTGTCATGTAGATGCCCCCTAAATATGATCTTTAACTATTGTTTCTATACTTCATTTATCTAATATGACAGTAATTCTCAAATTTCTGCTTGTTTTCAGTGGTTAAGGTTTTTGGACAATGAGTACATGGTTCAGTTTTAACTCTCATCTGACCCTCTTTGAATGACTTCCACAAATCACACACTTTAGACATACGTGTCCAAAGTAATTAGGAAATCTGAAATGGAATGACACCTTCATTTTTAAAAAATGTAACAATAACTTAGAAAAAACAGCTAGTACTACTAAGTTCAAACATGCATGTGTTTGGCTAGTTTCACACGAATGTTGTGTTTTGCGGTCCGCAAATTGTGGATCCGCAGAAAAAACGGGTGATTTTTTTTGCGGATCCATTGTAACAATGCCTATCCTTGTCCGCAAAACGGACAAGAATAGGACATGTTCTATTTTTTTTTTGCGGGCTATGGAACGGACATACGGATGCTCACAGTGCGCTGTAAGTATTTTTTGCGGAACCATAGAAATGAATGGGTCCGTATTTTTTCTGCAAAAAATGTGGATCTGAACCCGCAAAAAATACTGTTGTGTAAAAGAGGCCTTTATCTAATGAGTAATGTGTGCCTTGCACTCTTTATAAGAACAGAGCATAAAAATGACTTTTTATAATTAAAGGGGTTGTCCAAGTTATGGAAAAAAAAATATAGCACTGTAAATCTGATGGGCAGCAATATATAACTAAGTTCCGCAAGTTTTAGGCAAAAAAAATCTTTTCTATTCTGGCCTTTGTTTACATGCAGTAATAACAATCTCTGCCCCTCCCCCCTTCTCTGCAAAGGCAGTGAATATAAGTGCTGTGAGTACATGTCTGCCTGCTGGGATACTCAGCAGCATGTTGTTTGTGTAGGACTACAAGTCCCAGCTGTACAATGACACTGCTGATACACACAGGAAATTCTCCCTACCTGTTCTTGTACAATTCCTCTATAGCTCCTTGGCCAGCATTTGTCTCCTCTCACTGCTGCAGCTATTATTTGTTGTAAAGCCTTGAGCCCTCAGTGTGTTCTGACTGAAGGGGTTAATGTTTTATCTGAAGGAATCCAGGGAGAGAGCAGATAGCAGCCTGGCAAAGAAAGGGGGCGTGGCCAGTGACGTCTCGTGTACAGACTCTTATCTGAACTCTGAGGCTTGTACACGAAACATAATAGACCAGGGAGATAAGCTGACATCACAGGTCATGTGACCCTCAGTCAACTCTGAGAAACCAGCAGCTTTAGAAACACAAAGTATATGGGAAAGTTATTATACCTGACAAGTAAAGAACAAAAAAATAACTGTGACAACCCCTTTAAGCATTTCTAATGACGTGTTATTTGTGTCCATCATTCTGCTAAACACACATGGTTGAACATTTAATACAGTCTTTGTGAACATGCTGAAGAATCGTAGGTAATACTTCTTCACAGCATTGTAGGATTTGCCATTTCAGGTGAGCCATATTGCATATTGTGCACATAGAACACTGTGTAAAGCACTTTAGGAACATTTGACCTCACTTAACTCATAAATAGGTATAGATAGGTCAAAACTGACACAAAATTCTATAATTAATATAACGAAATAATTAGGCTTCAGTGAATCAAGCTTCACTTTAATGCTGTTCGGAGTCCTTTTTCCATACAGCTTTAAAATATATTGCCTCCATGTAGGCAAAATTAGTTTCACCCAAAGTCCCATAAAAATTTGGTGAACTAATTCAGTATTTATTTCTCCATCTTTAAAAACATTTAAAATTAGAAGTCCAAAGTCGAGTTTGGTATCGGCTGCTATCTTGGGTAAACCCGACTTCGGATTGCTATTTTAAAATGTTTTTAAAGACGCAGAAGCTGAAACAAATTTTGCCTCCATGGAGGCAATACATTTTTATGCTGTATGGAGACAACAAAGAGTTTGAACAAATTAACTTTGGATCTATGATCCGAAGCTCGATTCACTAAACACTAAAAATAACGTAGCCCCCCCCCCAATTAATACTTTCACATATTAGTCAATTTTCTACAAATTACACCAGTTAAAAGGGTGTGTCCAGACCTCTTACTCACCCTGTAGATCCTGCAAACGTGTAGGTTGCTGAAGCTGGTGTCCCAGCTGGTCCCATAAATGCTCAATTCACAATAAATCTGGAGACAGGGACCAAGGAATTGTTGCAATCTGGCAGACATATTCTTAAAAAAAACAATTGGAAGTCCTGCCATTGAGAGGCAACTCATCTAGCTGCACGATGTCCTCCTATATTGCTAAGCTGTTTGTGTCCCTCATATCACTATTACAGGTGGCCAACTGTCGTGTGTGATGGCTTCTCAGATTATCACACTCACAGTTGGGGCAGTGTGTCATTCCACAGCAATGACAAGATTGATGCGCTCACGGCAAGACCTCCATACTCAAACCCGACCATTGTGCTATCCCAAACAGTACCTTGATTTGTTACTAAAGATGAGACCATTCCAGTCTGTAGCAATCCAGGTTTCTCGTTCATTACACCAGTGCAAACAAAGGCAATAGTGGCTGGTTGTCAATGGAAGGATATGTAATGGGCACCATGACACCAGATCTTCTGCTGAGTGCCTGGAAATGTTCCAGGCAGACATAGAGGTGTGTAAAAAAGGTGCCACCTGTTACTGGATGGTGGACTACAAAACTGTAGGAGTTGCTTGTACTTGACAGTGGTTCAAAGCATTGTCTCTACTGATGTTCTGTCTGGGTTGTACAGAGCCTTTTCGTCACTTGTGCATGTAATCACTGCTCCTAACAGCCAGTTCAAAATGGCTTAGATGATGGGCAGTTTGTCAAAATTACCATCCTGCTTTTCTCAGTCCACTGATGTGCTCTGTCAACTGTGCAAATGTCTTCAAGCTTGTTGTAGAGGCATGTCAACAATCTCTCACCAAGAGAAACACTACCCAGAAGTAACTTCTGAGGAGCAGTCTTAATGATCGCCACTCTGCTACCACGAACAGTCGGCTCAACGGCATCTCACCGGACAACATCCCTTTTCAGCAGGCGGACTCTAAAAACTTACCTGTCCCTGGGTAGTGTTCATCCCCGTCTACAAGCAACTCGGAGAATCGGGCCTATACTGTGCCGTTCCATCAGTTTCGTGCCACGTGGAGGTTCCGCCGCCATCTTGGACAAGAACCGAGTGAGGAAGGGTGAGTCGCATGTTCTAGCCACTTACCCTCAGCCCTCCATATTATCTCCCCATTACCACCACACGGGGAAGGACAGGCCATGCCTGAATCTTTATGAACTATTCATAGTTCTCTAAACATCTCACCAAGAGTGAAGAGACTTACTTAAAGGGCCACTGACCCAATTTTTCCTCTCCACCACGCCGGAGACTAAGAATCACGTTTTCACCTTAATGTAATGTGACTTTCCTCCCCTGCTTGCACCTTCTGACTACTACAGCATTAGAAACCTGATTACAATGGTCAAATATGGCAACTCCAAGCCCACTGCCAACCCTAGATCTCACTCCCCTGCAAAAAACATGGGCACTTCTTCCAGGGAAGACTCAGCTGATGAGGCAATAAATGACTTAATTAGATTTACCTCTTTCCAGATTCCTCCAAAAAGCCTTAGACAAGGCTCTTACAAAAGTACTTCAACCCCTATCAGAGGACTTGAATGACATGAAACAAGAACTCAAACTACTTGGTCATAGAGTTGAATCACTTGAAAACCTACAATCTGCAATTAGTGACCACTCTACAGCTACAGCACATAATTTTCAAAAATGTCAAACATACCTAAACTCTCTTTTTGACTATGTCGAAGACCAAGACAAGAGGGGGAGAAGAAACAACCTACGCCTTAAAGGTATACCAGAGACCATTGCCCCTGAGTCATTGTTAACAACAGTCCAAGAAATATTTGTTACAGTTCTGGGAGAAGACCACTCAGAAAAAATAAGCATTGAAAGAGTACACAGGTCGCTAAGACCTAAACCCAAACCACAAGAACCCCCAAGAGACGTCACATGCCGCCTCATGGACTTTAGGACAAAAGAGGCAATTCTGTGCCAGCACAGAGAAGGAGGTGCATGTCTCATAGAAAACCAAGAGATTCACATTTTCCAGGATCTTGCACCCCTCACCCTGAGAAAAAGACGTGCCCTAAAACCTGCCTAATCACAGACTGCCTAAGATCTAAGAATATACTCTATAGATAGCTTTTCCCCTTCGGCCTCCAGACTACAATTGAAGGATCTAGATACACAATAAGATCCAGAGAAGATGTCAGCAAACTACTAGACCTCCTAGAACTACCTCCTTCTGCAATAGAAGACTGGGCCCAAGTCAAAGATCTAATAGCAATGCCTACATCCCACCACCAGCTGCCTGGGAGACCATTCACCCTGACAAACCCAACAGAATGAGAAGAAGATCTGGGAAACTGACACCTAAAAGGCTCCGCACTGAAAAAACCTGAGGATCCCTTATCCCTGCATCGTGAAAAATCCACAATACTATATCCTTTTTGGACATTTTAGAGATGCCGTCTCTTGGTTCAATATGTTCTAATTAGAGATGAGCGAGCACTAAAATGCTCGGGTGCTCGTTATTCGAGTCGAACTTTTCCCGATGCTCGGGTGCTCGTTTCGAATAACGAACCCCATTGAAGTCAATGGGAGACTCGAGCATTTTTGCAGGGGACCAAGGCTCTGCCTAGGGAAGGCTGGGTGAAAACCTGGAAACCTCAGAAAATGATGGAAACACCACGGAAATGGACAGGAAACAGCAGGGGCAGCATGCATGGATGCCTCTGAGGCTGCCTAATCCCACCATTACCCCAAATTCTCCTACTGGGGCATGTGTGGTATCGATTCTTCTCAGTTTAAAACCGTATACGTCCCCTATCTTGGGACCCTATATTTCATGGATTTTTCGACCACGGAAAATGGAAAAAGAGCTTGCTCTGGCCAGGGGAGTGTCTTTGCTACTGCAGCTAAGGGGACGTGTCCATGCTCTGCCTATCACAGGTCAGGAGGCAATTAAAAGAAGAAACAAAAAAAACATCAGTACAATATCTAATACGTCCCCTATCTGGGTAAATTGTTTGGAGAGAGGGCCTGTAGGTGGGGGGCAGGCTGGGGGGAAGGAGGTTTCGCTTGAAGAGCCAGAGGAGTGCCCCCTGGGCTAGCGTGTGTGGTGGTGACAACAGCCGGATGGATTTGTAAAAACTCTAGCATCAACCGGTATGGTATTGATTCTTCTCAGTTTAATACCGTATACGTCCCCTATTTCGGGACCCTATATTTCATGGATTTTTCGACCATGGAAAATGGAAAAAGAGCTTGCTCTGGCCAGGGGAGTGTCTTTCCAACTGCAGCTAAGGGGACGTGTCCATGCTCTGCCTATCACAGGTCAGGAGGCAATTAAAAGAAGAACAAAAAAAAAACATCAGTACAATATCTAATACGTCCCCTATCCAGGTAAATTGATTGGAGAGAGGGCCTGTAGGTGGGGGGCAGGCTGGGGGGAAGGAGGTTTCGCTGGAAGAGCCAGAGGAGTGTCCCCTGGGCTAGCGTGTGTGGTGGTGACAACAGCCGGAATGGATTTGGAAAAACTGTCGCATCAACCGGTACGGTATCGATTCTTCTCAGTTTAATACCGTATACGTCCCCTATTTTGGGACCCTATATTTCATGGATTTTTCGACCACTGAAAACGGAAAAAGAGCTTGCTCTGGCCAGGGGAGTGTCTTTCCCACTGCAGCTAAGGGGACGTGTCCATGCTCTGCCTATCACAGGTCAGGAGGCAATTAAAAGAAGAAAAACAAAAAACATCAGTACAATGTCTAATACGTCCCCCATATGGGTAAATTGTTTGGAGAGAGGGCCTGTAGGTGGGGGAAGGAGGTTTCGCTGGGAGAGCCAGAGGAGTGCCCCCTGGGCTAGCGTGTGTGGTGGTGACAACAGCCGGATGTAGCTAGAATGACGACGCAGGACCCCAACTTAAAAATTTAGCATAAATTGGTACAATTGTCAATTATGAGCTCGATCAAGTGTGGCATGACTTTTTAGATGGAGATTGCATGTGGTCACGTACTCCCTGGAACCCAATAGTCACCCCTTCTCTGATGTGCTAGCCCAGAACATTCTCTGCCCCAATTCGGAAGACCTATTGCAGTCTCCGTGTGCTGACAGTGGTGATTTACCAGTGTTGTCTGAGGAGGTGGTGGATAATGGCGAGACACAGGTGTTGGGGGGTGAGGTAGTTGTATGGGAAGCAAGTTACAGTGGGGACTCCTTGGGGGGACTTTCACATGATGGGACAGATTCAACTTGGGAGGATCAGGCACAGGATCAGATCAATTTTTTGTTTTTGTGTTTATTTAACTTTTATTTAGCACAAATAACCACAGAGATATTTATTCGTTATCTTCGCTGCGCAGTCTGGCGTTGGGGTTCGTCACTTTGATGGCGAGCTGTGCCGCTCTCTCCACAATGGTCTTTAGGTTCGTAGATGGAGACGTTGTGGGCGATTTCTTTACAGAAGGACTTGTTGCTCATCAACAGAACCTCGAGCTCCTTGACATTGTGGACCAGGAATTTGCGGAACCCTGTGGGCAGCATGTGTTTGGTCTTCTAGTTGCTACCAAATCCAATGTTGGGCAATATAGATACGCAGGTAATATTATTTTTCACACCTATCCCAAAAATAAAATTTACGCAGTTTGCGCAATTAAAACTGGAAACTGGTAATGGAGAGAGGGCCTGTAGGTGGACCTCCAGAAAAATTGTTTGGAGAGATTGCCTGTAGGTGGACCTGCGGAAAAATTATTTGGAGAGAGGGCCTGTAGGTGGGGGGGGGCAGGCTGGGGGGAAAGAGGTTTCGCTGGAAGAGCCAGAGGAGTGCCCCCTGGGCTAGCGTGTGTGGTGGTGACAACAGCCGGATGTAGTTAGAATGAAGACGCAGGACCCCAACTTAAAAATTTAGCATCAACCGGTACAATTGTCAATTATGAGCTCGATCAAGTGTGGCATGACTTTTTAGATGGAGATTGCATGTGGTCACGTACTCCCTAGAACCCCATAGTCACCCCTTCTCTGATGTGCTACCCCAGAACATTCTCTGCCCCAATTCGCAAGACCTTTTGCAGTCTCCGTGTGCTGACAGTGGGGATTTACCAGTGTTGTCTGAGGAGGTGGTGGACAATGGCGAGACACAGGTGTCGGGGGGTGAGGTAGTTGTATGGGAAGCAAGTTACAGTGGGGACTCCTTGGGGGGACTTTCTCATGATGGGACAGATTAAACTTGGGTGGATCAGGCACAGGAACAGATCAATTTATTTATTTTTTTTGTTTATTTAACTTTTATTTAGCCCAAATAACCACAGAGATATTTATTTGTTATCTTCGCTGCGCAGTCTGGCATTGGGGTTCGTCACTTTGATGGCGAGCTGTGCCGCTCTCTCCACAATGGTCTTTAGGTTCTTTGAGGAGACGTCATGGGCGATTTCTTTACAGAAGGACTTGTTGCTCATCAACAGAACCTCGAGCTCCTTGACATTGTGGACCAGGAATTTGCGGAACCCTTTGGTCTTCTAGTTGCTACCAAATCCAATGTTGGGCAATATAGATACGCAGGTAATATTATTTTTCACACTTATCCCAAAAATAAAATTTACGCAGTTTGCGCAAATAAAACTGGAAACTGGAACTGGAGAGAGGGCTTGTAGGTGGACCTGCAGAAAAATTGTTTGGAGAGAGGGCCTGTAGGTGGACCTCCGGAAAAATTGTTTGGAGAGAGGGCCTGTAGGTGGACCTCCGGAAAAATTGTTTGGAGAGAGGGCCTGTAGGTGGACCTCCGGAAAAATTGTTTGGAGAGAGGGCCTGTAGGTGGACCTCCGGAAAAATTGTTTGGAGAGAGGGCCTGTAGGTGGACCTCCGGAAAAATTGTTTGGAGAGAGGGCCTGTAGGTGGACCTCCGGAAAAATTGTTTGGAGAGAAGGCCTGTAGGTGGACCTCCGGAAAAATTGTTTGGAGAGAGGGCCTGTAGGTGGACCTCCGGAAAAATTGTTTGGAGAGAGGGCCTGTAGGTGGACCTCCGGAAAAATTGTTTGGAGAGAGGGCCTGTAGGTGGACCTCCGGAAAAATTGTTTGGAGAGAGGGCCTGTAGGTGGACCTCCGGAAAAATTGTTTGGAGAGAGGGCCTGTAGGTGGACCTCCGGAAAAATTGTTTGGAGAGAGGGCCTGTAGGTGGACCTCCGGAAAAAATTGTTTGGAGAGAAGGGCCTGTAGGTGGACCTCCGGAAAATTGTTTGGAGAGAGGGCCTGTAGGTGGACCTCCGGAAAAATTGTTTGGAGAGAAGGCCTGTAGGTGGACCTCCTGAAAAATTGTGGTAAAAGAGTGCCAGTTGGACCTCTGAAAAATGGCGTTTTTTTGGTCAGCGTTAGGCAAAGACGATATGGAGGAATAGGAGGAGTAGAGAAGAGGAATCGGATACATAAGTAATGTTAAATTTTAGCTGCTTTCCCCCGGAGGAGATTTGAATTCCGGTGAAATCCAGGCTTTGTTCATTTTAATAAGCGTCAGCCTGTCAGCGCTGTCAGTTGACAGGCGTGTACGCTTATCGGTGATGACGCCACCAGCTGCACTGAATACCTGCTCTGACAGCACGCTAGTGGCAGGGCAGGCCAGCACCTCCAAGGCGTACAGCGCCAGTTCAGGCCACATGTCCAGCTTTGAAACCCAGTAGTTATATGGAGCAGAGTGATCGCTACGGACGTTGGTATGGTCAGCTAGGTACTCCCTCACCATCTTTCTGTACAGCTCCCCCCTAATTTGCCTAGACTGAGGACAGGTGACAGTGTCTTGCTGGGGTGACATAAAAGTGGCAAAGGCCTTGGAGAGCGTTCCCCTGCCAGTGCTGGACAAGCTGCCTGCTCGCCTCCTCTCCCCCGCTACTTGGCCCACAGAACCATGCCCTCTGCCGCTAGCGGCGTCAGATGGGAAGAATTGTTTCAGCTTGTGCACCAGGGCCTGTTGATATCTATTCACTCTCATACTCCTTTCCTCTGCAGGGATGAGAGTGGAACGGTTCTGCTTGTACCATGGGTCCAGGAGAGTGAACACCCAGTAATCTGTGTTTGAAAAAATTCTTCTAAAGCGAGGGTCACGGGATAGGCAGCCTAACATGAAGTCTGCCATGTGCGCCAGAGTCCCAACACACAAGAATTCCCTCTCCTCACTGGCCTGACTCTCCATTTCCTCCTCCTCCTCCTCCTCCTCCTCCAAGTTCTCCTCTTCAGCCCATACACGCTCAAGAGTTAAGGACTGAGCACTGGTACCCTCTACTGTCTCGCCGACATTCTCCTCCTCTTCCTCCTCATCCTCATCCCCTCCTCCGATACGCGCTGAGAAACAGACCGGAGGGTGCTCTGGCTATCAAGCGACGTATCTTCCTCCACCGTCTCTTGTGACAAGCGCAAAGCATCCGACTTGATGCTGAGCAGTGAGTTTTTCAACAGGCAAAGCAGCGGGATGGTGAGGCTGATAATGGCGGCATCGCCGCTTACCATCTGTGTTGACTCCTCAAAGTTGCTCAACACCTGGCAGATATCAGACATCCACGTCCACTCCTCATTGTAGACTTGAGGAATCTGACTGACCTGACTACCAGTTCTGGTGGAAGTTGACATCTGGCAGTCTACAATCGCTCTGCGCTGCTGGTAAACTCTGGATAACATGTTTAATGTCGAATTCCATCTCGTGGGCACGTCGCACAACAGTCGGTGAGCGGGCAGTTGTAGGCGGCGCTGCGCTGCCCTGAGAGTGGCAGCATCTGTGGTCGACTTGCGGAAATGCGCACAGATGTGTCGCACCTTGGTGAGCAAATCAGACAGATTGGGGTATGTCTTGAGGAACCGCTGAACTATTCGATTGAACACGTGGGCCAGGCATGGCACATGTGTCAGTCTGCCGAGTTGCAGAGCCGCCACCAGGTTACGCCCGTTGTCACACACAACCATGCCTGGCTTGAGGTTCAGCGGTGCCAGCCACAGATGTTCTGCACCGTGATGCCCTGTAAAAGCTCTTGGGCGGTGTGCCTTTTGTCACCTAAGCTCAGCAGTTTGAGCACCGCCTGCTGGCGCTTACCCACGGCACTGCTGCTGCGCCTAGAGCTAC
>ONZH01008399.1:0-32990 GCA_900303285.1 Rhinella marina
GTGTGGAAAGTTTAAAGCCGGATTTGGATACCAAAAGATTTCCCAAGCTTTAAACATCCCAAGGAGCACTGTGCAAGCGATCATATTGAAATGGAAGGAGTATCAGACCACTGCAAATCTACCAAGACCCGGCCGTCCCTCTAAACTTTCATCTCAAACAAGGAGAAGACTGATCAGAGATGCAGCCAAGAGGCCCATGATCACTCTGGATGAACTGCAAGTTCTACAGCTGAGGTGGGAGAGTCTGTCCATAGGACAACAATCAGTTGAACACTTCCCAAATCTGGCCTTTATGGAAGAGTGGCAAGAAGAAAGCCATTTCTCAAAGATATCCATAAAAAGCCTTGTTTACAGTTTGCCACAAGCCACCTGGGAGACACACCAAACATGTGGAAGAAGGTGCTCTGGTCAGATGAAACCAAAATCCAACTTTTTGGAAACAATGCAAAACGATATGTTTGGTGTAAAAGCAACACAGCTCATCACCCTGAACACACCATCCCCACTGTCAAACATGGTGGTGGCAGCATCATGGTTTGGGCCTGCTTTTCATCAGCAGGGACAGGGAAGATGGTTAAAATTGATGGGAAGATGGATGGAGCCAAATACAGAACCATTCTGGATGAAAACCTGTTGGAGTCTGCAAAAGACCTGAGACTAGGACGGAGATTTATCTTCCAACAAGACAATGATCCAAAACATAAAGCAACATCTACAATGGAATGGTTCAAAAATAAACGTATCCAGGTCTTAGAATGGCCAAGTCAAAGTCCAGACCTGAATCCAATTGAGAATATGTGGAAAGAGCTGAAAACTGCTGTTCACAAACGCTCTCCATCCAACCTCAAAGAGCTCGAGCTGTTTTGCAAGGAAGAATGGGCAAGAATTTCAGTCTCTAGATTGCAAAACTGATAGAGACATACCCCAAGCGACTTGCAGCTGTAATCGCAGCAAAAGGTGGCGCAACAAAGTATTAATGCAAGGGGCCGAATAATTTTGCACGCCCCACTTTTCAGTTTTATTATTACAAAAAAGTTTAAATGATCCAATAAATTTTATTCCACTTCACAATTGTGACCCACTTGTTGTGATTCTTCACCAAAAATTTTAAATGTTATATCTTTTTGTTTGAAGCCTGAAATGTGGCAAAAGGTTGAAAAGTTCCAGGGGGCCGAATACTTTCGCAAGGCACTGTATACATAGCGTACAATTTATCTAACAAGTACAAAGCTAATGCGTAGAAAACCTTGAGAACATTTTCGAATCTAGCAAAGCAAATCTCAATAAATTTGGATTCGCTTCGCGGCTGAAAATTTCCAAGATTCGTATCGAATCTACGAAGCAGCGAATTGATTCGCTCATCTCTAATCGGTATACAATTTTTTCTTTTTACTGAATGGGAAAGTATAATCTGCTGCTCTTTCCTTTGGAGATACAGTTAAAAAAAAAAAGGATATGGTGCAGTTTATTAGAATATGAGTAAATAGGGACACATGACACTGTATGCTTATACAGTAACATACAGAATATTGCAGCTTTCGGTCTGGCGTATACGCAGTGAAATACATATGCATTCCATGGAAGGAAAAAACAGTATGTCACCAATCTTATGTGCACAATGACATAGTATGGAGAAAGGGACACTATTGAATCTGCTCATATGGCATAATAAAATATGCCATTACTTTGTTATCATAGGTTTCTTATATATTCTGTATTTATATCTTCACATCTATGCAAATCAATAAAAGCAGTATTTTTTCTTCACACTATTCAGAATCTCATGAAGGAAAAACTTGCTACATCTTGGATGCTCATTCCATTCCCTAAAGAAGTTCTGCAAGAGGAGGAATACTGTCACAGCACTATATTTGTCAACGACATATATAGAAAACCATGGAAAAGATGTATGTTAAATGATTGTTTTACCTATAGTGTTTAAAATGTAGTTTACCCATTACTGAGAAACACGTAAAACGCAATTGCTAACTTATGTCCATCATTACACATATCTCCTCTATATCACTAGTAACAATACAACTAGAGCATAGCAGCGACAGAGAAATCAAATTCCACGCCCATAATGTTGATAGTTACTAAAGGCCTCTTTACATGGAATGATTTTAATCCACTAACAAATAATTGGTGGCTTGAAATATTGTTCACAAGGATCCAATGGACATGTCTGAAAATCCTGACTGCTGGAAAGGAAGTATGTCTTCCCAGCTGAGTGCGGAGCAACATTGCTGTCTAGTGACTGCTCTCATGGGAACTAGGCACTAGGTAGTACAAACGTATTATAAATAAAGTTAAAAGCTACTTTTACATTTATAGACTACAAAGTACAGTTAAAAGGGGAAGATTTTTTTTTTACTATTTTACTGTTGACTGTTTATGAGCTATTTCTGCTTTTGACTAAAACTACATAAAATACTGCATCAAACTGCTCTTTGTAAACAGTGGTGAATTTTCTATTTAAAGTATGTTTTAGCTTATATAGCCAGAGATTTTATTTGTAAAGAGGTTGGCCACTTTCTAATCAAATTTACAAAATGCCCTAAACTGCTGTGTTATGTATCCAGTGGCCGGGTTTTAGGTGGTCCCCACAATACGTTGGGTCCTCCAGACCCCCGGCTCTTTGCATAGATTGCTGCCTCTATATCTCCCAAAAGGCTGGTGCCCTGGCCAAAGAGCTGGTGGACTGGGTATGTGGCTCACTCATCTGGCCAGCCCTCTAGTCAAAGAGCTAGTGACCCAGGGTCTGGGGCAGAGTATCCACATCTCAGCATCTTCTTCTGGTCACTAGTGCAGTCTCTTATACTAAACACTGCAGACAACTAGGAACTCTAACTGCTATCCTTATGTACAGTTTCTAACTGAACTAGAACCCTGTAGTGGGAAGAGTGGAGTGGAGAATCACAGCCTAAACAGAAACAATGTTGCAATTTTAGTCTGTGATAGACTTGTATAGAGTTTCAGTACAAGTCTATGGGAATGACTAAGTAGTTTTTCCAGACTCAAACAAGTCTTCAGATGAAAACAATAGGCTAAACCTTATAGTGCCTTATAAGGGGAGACCCAATAAAAGTAGCCCTTCTCCAATATCTCCAAATCAATCTGACTAATAGTAAATCTGTCTTAGTTGTCCATAGCAACCAATCAGAGCTCAGCTTTCATTTTATCGCACCTGTAGGAACTGAAAGCTGAACTCTGAATGATTGCTATGCGCAACTAAGACAGATTTATTATTCAGTTTTATAAAAGTGGTCTATTGTGTCAGAAAGATGGTGTTCTCCCTGGAACAGCGAATAGTGATTGTGGAAGGCTATGTGCGATCGATTAAGGAAATGCAAGAGACCTTTGCCGACAAGTACCCAGGAACAAAACCACCAGCTAAACTTTGTATTCAGAGTCTGGTTCAGAAATGGTATTAAACTGGCTCTGTTCCAAACATGAAGAAACTGAGGCCTCCATCAATCAGGACGACTGAAGTTCTGCATGAAAATCAGCAGTTAATTAACTCGAAGACTGTCTCAGCAAGTTGGTTTATCACAATTGACATGTCAGCCAGTGCTGAAATCTCCGAACCTGAAACCGTACCAAATAACGTGCATGCAGGATCTGAAAGGGTCTGACAAAGATAAATGCATAAATTACTGGACTTGGTTGCTGAATATGATTGCTTACAGACATTTGGACCCATTACTTTACTTCAATATGGACGAAGCTTGGTTTCATTTATCAGGTCACATAAATTCCCAGAATACAAGTTACTGGTCTGCTAAAAATCCCCATTTGACTCATAATAAACACCGCTTCATGACAAGAAAATTGGCGTTTGGTGCGCAGTGTCAGGAACACGAATAGTTGGCACAATTTTCCGCAAATCAACAGTGAATACCACAATTTACCTGGACATCTTTGGACAGTTTTACAACTAACACCAGAAGAAAAAATGTCCTGCTTTTTCCACCAAGATGGGGCAACATGTCGCACCTTATGGATCTCACTGGCACGGGCTTAATGAACTGTTTATGGAGAAGCAAACTGTTAGCAAGGGATTATGGCCAACTAGTTCCCCAGACTTGTCCACATGCGATTTTTATCTGTGGGGAAATTTAAAACAGAAAGTGTACGCTTGTAAGGTGGTGAAACAGCCTCCATTCTGTGAATGCACCTGTTCCTGTAATTATAATTCTATTTAACTGACATTCCATTTTTGGCCACAAGATGTCACTGTTTACCACAGGAAAGACTATAGCTCCCTGGAGCAATGACAAAGAGACCCTGTTCGGCAGAGGTGGAGCTTCAGACAGGAGAAGTGTGTGGCAGCCATCTTGGGAGTGTGCTGCAGAGAGCCAGAGGAGAAGGAGCTACTGATTGTGCTTTCCAGTGTGATCTACAAGTGTGATCTACAAGTGAGACTATTCCCTAAGGGAGCAAGACTCTGCAAGGAGACCTGGAACAGAGACTGTTGCAGTATTACAGACTAGAAGAACTACCATCAGGAGCCCTGCTGAGAGGACAAGTGGAAGCGTCAGTGAGACTGCGTGGTTGCCGGATGAGATCCTCTACCAGACACTTCTGAAAGTTAAGGTACCCAACGGACCCGGTCGGTGAAAGAACTGAGGCCCACTGTGCAGACACAGTGGGTAACTGTGCACGCACCGCATTATGTTATTGGCGCCAATTCAGTAGCTACTGGGTAAAAGCCTGAAGATTAGACAGGTGGTTTGCAGGCTGCAAGCTACCTTGCTACAGAAGTGGGGTTTACTGTGGCAAACAACTGGTTATACTATTTCTGAGGTTTAGTGTTGCAAAGAAAAAGGGGGTCAGTCAGCCCACCAAATAAATGAGCAGATGCACGTTGCTATGGCTAAATACACAAAGGAAAAAAGATACAATGCAACAGCACCCTGCAAAGCAAATCAAGTACAACAATGCCACAGTAGTAGAAGGTATTCTGGTGTTAATGCTACGCTTATTTGAAAAAATATAAAAAAATAAAAAAAATAAAAAAAAATTTTATAAAAATTTTTTTTTTATATGAAATTGAGATTCTTGGCAAATACATTTTGTACAAAATTATCTGAGCCCGTCTGCCAAACGTCAAGGCGATCTCTGTAAGACGGGACCTAACACTAAATACTACCTGTTATGTATCACCATAAAGTTCAGGGAGTGAAGGCTCTATGTGCTTTCATTTCAATGCCAAAATGGCTTCCATTGAATGCAGACACCAACATGCAAGTACAGCTTTATACTTACACTAATTAAAATCAGACTCTGACCAGCCTGTCTGCCCCAGAGTCTGATTTTAATTAGTGTAAGTATAAAGCTGTGCTTGCATGTTGGTATCTGCATTCAATGGAAGCCATTTTGGCATTGAAATGAAAGCACATGGAGCCTTCACTCCCTGAACTTTATGGTGATACATAACAGGTAGTATTTAGTATTAGGTCCCGTCTTACAGAGATCGCCTTGATGTTTGGCAGACGGGCTCAGATAATTTTGTACAAAATGTATTTGCCAAGAATCTCAATTTCATATTAAAAAAAAAAAATTTATAAAAAATTTGTTAATTTTTTTTTTTTATATATTTTTTCAAATAAGCGTAGCATTAACACCAGAATACCTTCTACTACTGTGGCATTGTTGTACTTGATTTGCTTTGCAGGGTGCTGTTGCATTGTATCTTTTTTCCTTTGAGGTTTAGTGTTGATTGGTTAAGTTTGTAAGCGTTTGTGTTATACCGTCGGCGCTCCCGAACCACACTTACAGAATTGTTTGTGGAGATTAGGGTATTAAAAGCTATAGCTGCTGGGTTACTATAACCTGCAGATAGGCAAAACTGTGGAGAAGCCTGGGCGCACACTGATAGAGCACCGTGCTGTGTAACACAAGTGCCTCAGCCTCCAGCTGAGTGTATGTATATATGCTTGGGGTATTTCCTTTCCACAAACGTTAAATACTTAGTAAAATCTTGAATTGGAGTCTCCTTCCTTGTCTGTGACTTCGCTGTATTCTGGGGAGCCCACCCCGGTACATGGCTTACAACTTGGCGTAGTCCGCAGGATACAGTGATCGTTACGGAAGGGGAATGAGGCGGGAAATAATCCCCTGGCGCCAGTGGTGCCAGCCCAGGATGCCTCTGTGCAGCCAGGTGAATCAGCCCCAGTGCCTGTCATGTCAGCTCAAGTAGGGTACTTATCAGCTGGGGCTCTGATACGACATCTGCCAAAATTTGACGATAAAAATATGACGTTGCAGGACTGGACAGAAAGGGTGCACAGTATAGTTAAATTGTGTAACCTGGTTCCTGAGCTATGTGCTGAGATAGCAGTGGGGGCCCTAGAGGGTGACGCTAGACGGACAGTGATGGTATGGCCCGAGTCAGAAAGAGACAGTTTGGAAAAAATATTCTCCCTGCTGGACGGATCTCAGGGAGGGCGAACCAAAGCAGCGCAATTGCGAAGCGGTGTCTTCAGTCGGTCACAGCGAGAGGGCGAGACTATAGTGCAATACTCTAATGCCTTACAGGAGATGCTGAATGAAGTGCAGCGACGAGATCCAGAGGCTATGGGAGCCTTCAAGGAAGTGGACCGCCTATTACGTGACCAGTTCATTCTAGGGATGTCCAACAAGTTGGTACAGAATAAGCTGCAAGAGATGACCCGGGCAAATGCCAGCCTGACCTTCTACGATGTTTACCTGGATGCTGTAGAGAGGGAAGAAGATCCCATAGCTGTCGAGGTGAAGGCAGTGAATAGCACACAAGTGACAGGAGGGCAACAGGGTCCTGAAGACTCAGAGTCACTGAAGGATGTAGTCCAGGCCCTAGGGGCAGAAGTGAGAGGGCTCCACCTGGAAGTGTCCCAGATAAAAGCAGGCTCATCTAGGACTCTGGAAATGGTCACATCATCCTACCCTCCTCCACAGAGGGTGCCTCGGTTAGGAGGACCCACCAACCGAGGTTCATCTGGGATGCAGAGAAGAAGGGGACCCCTCTGTTCGATCTGCCGACAATATGGTCATATTGCCAGAGACTGCCTGGTATAGATGGAGCCTCAGCCGGCTTTAAACTCCCAACCACCACAGTAACGGGGCGTCCTGCGGTGGTATACCAAAAGCTAAGCCCTATACGTGGTGAGCACGACCTGTATGACAGCAGCCCCATTATGGAAGCTGAGCTGGAGGGACAAAAGGTACGCTGCCTAGTCGATACGGGATCAGAGTGCATCTTGATGCCTCTGGAGTTCTTTGAAAGACACTTTGGTCACATGATGGAGCCAGAAGATGGAAGTGTCATCAGGCTGACAGCTGCTAATAATGCTCGGATGGACGTACAAGGGGTAGTCTGGATGCAGGTCCGACTGTCTGGACAAGATATTGGCAAGAAGGGGGTCGTGTTAGTAAATCATCCCTCCAGAAGTGGACTAGATGTAACGCTGGGCATGAATGTGTTGAGAGACCTAGATCACCGCCTCTATGCCAAAGAAGGGCCTAAATACTGGCAGCGGGCCACCACACACAGACCAACTCAGAAGGTTCTACAGCAGATGGTGAGGAGCTGCAGTTTGCAAAAGAGCATCAGGCCAGGACGCCCTATTGGGCATGTGAAGGTACAGCTGAGAGCCCCAGTAAAGATTCCGCCACGACAAGAGAAAATGTTCTTGCTTCCAGTGGGGGCTGGGCGATCACTGAATGGACTGGAGGTCCTCATCGAGCCTGTTCTGCAGGGAGAAGCACAAACCCGCCCTCTAGTGGCCCGAGCACTCGCTACCATGAAAGATGGGTGCGTGCCTCCGACGGAGGAGCTTCACACTACAGCCTGATGGGAAGTTGGCTTGGACTTATGCAGTGAAGGTCCAGCAAAGAGAGACCCCAACGGCAGAGTGGAATGGTCGAGTGATCATGTCCCTGATGGGGGTGGATCTTTGGTCCCTGACCCCAGGGCAGCAAAAGCTTCTGGAAGACACCCTGTGGGAGTACCAGGAAGCGTTCTCAAGACATGATGAAGACTTTGGGTGTGCTACTGCCATTGAACACGAAATCCCTACCGGCAATGCTGCGCCAATTCGGGAGCGGTACAGACAAATCCCGCCCAAGTTGTACCAGGAGGTAAAAGAAATGGTGGCCAACATGCTGGAGAATCAAGTGATCCAGGAGAGTAAAAGCCCATGGGCTGCACCGGTGGTCCTGGTGTGGAAGAAAGATGGAAGTCTCCGGTTCTGTGTGGCTTACCGGAAACTGAATGCTCAGACAGTCCGGGATGCCTATCCTCTTCCATGGATCGAAGAGTCACTATCCTACCTAGATCATGGCAAGTATTTTTCCACACTTGACCTGGCCAGCGGATATTGGCAGGTGCCAGTGGCCGAAAAAGACAAGGCGAAAACAGCCTTCATCTTACCCATGGGACTCTATGAGTTCAACCGGATGCCGTTCGGTCTGTCCAATGCTCCGGGAACATTTCAGCGCCTGATGGAGCACTGTCTGGGAGACCTAAACTTTGAGTCAGTGTTGATATATCTGGGTGACGTGGTGGTGTTTGGAACTTCATTTGAAGATCACCTTCCAAAGCTGCGGCAGGTCCTGGGACGACTGCGAGACCATGGGCTGAAGATTAAGCCCAAGAAGTGCCAACTGTTCCAGCAGCGCATAGAGTATCTAGGACATGTGGTCACTCCAGAAGGGGTACAGCCAGCCCCTAGCAAGGTGGAAGCCATGCAGAAGTGGCCCCAGCCACAGACCCTTCAGGAAGTGCAGGCCTTTCTTGGACTGGCCGGGTATTACAGGAGGTTTATACCCAAGTTCTCACATCTGGCAGGCCCACTAAATGAGTTGCTGAGGGGCACCACAGAAGGGCCCAAGAATCGCCCCATCGAGTTGGGGCCACGGCAGCAAGGAGCCTTTGAGGCGTTGAAGAAGACTCTGACCAGAGCCCAGATCCTGGCGTATGCCCAGTTCGATAGCCCATTCTTATTGTACACTGATGGGAGTCTACAGGGGCTGGGAGCCTTGCTATTGCAAGTTCAAGATGGACGTGAGAGGGTGATTGACTATGGCAGTCGGTCTTTGAGGGAATCGGAGCGCAACCCTGACAACTATAGCTCCTTTAAGTTAGAGCTTCTGGTGCTGGTGTGGGCCATGACTGAAAAATTTGCAGAGTATCTGACGGGCACAGAAGTGATCGTGATGACAGACAATAACCCGTTAGCGCACTTGGAAAACGCCAAGCTAGGTGCCCTGGAGCAGAGGTGGTTGGCTCGCCTCTCCAAGTACCGCTACCGTATGCAGTTTCGGCCAGGGAGGGAGAATGGAAACGCTGATGCCCCCTCCAGAGTCCCTGTAGGGCTGCCAACTCAGAGTGGTGATGAAGAACTAGAAGATGTTGAAATCCCAAACCTGGGTAGAGTTCCATCATTTGAGAACGTAACACACTCAAGTGGGGTGGCCTCAGGGATGCCGATATTGGGGAAGACATTGGAAGATTGGGAGAGCGTCCAAAATAGCTGCCCAGACCTATGGAAGGTGAAAGAGTGGGTCCAGACTAAAATCTGGCCTCAGCCGGAAGAGCGAGCCAGGAGGGTCAGAAGCTACTGAGACAGTGGGATAAGCTGAGTGTGACCCAGGGAATCCTGTGCCGGACCATATACAGTCAGAGTTGCAGTACCGGCAGCAGATTGTCATTCCTATGTCACTGGGACCAGCGGCTGCCCGTGAAGCCCATGAGCGGGGTGCCCATTTTGGGAGTGATAAGACATATAAGTGGCTCCAGCGCTTAGTGTACTGTCCAGACTTGGGGGGCATGGTGACTGAGGCATGTCTCAAATGTAGGCCATGCAGGCTAAGTAAAAGCCCTGAGCAACGAGCCCCTGTACAAACTATCCAAACATCTGCACCCCTAGAACTCTTGATGATTGACTATGTTCAGATCAGGTACTCTACCTCAGGACACTCCTACTGTTTAGTCATGACGGACCATTTCACAAAAAAAAGCGGAAAAAAGCAACTGCTGCTTTCCTTTGAAATGAATGGGAGGTCTTAAGATGTTTTATTACGCTGATTTTGGAATGGAAACATGCCAAAACCGGCACCAAAAACTTTGTGCGCACTGGCCCTAAGTTCTAAATGCCCATTGCTTACCCATGCTGCCCCTGGCCTGCAGTATTGTGTAAACATTGGACAGCCTTAATATCCCTGTCCATGGGGCTTAAGATGATGGTGGTTGCGTGATCACCCACCTCACTAGTCCCTTCTGTACAGGTGCTAAGCAGTGGCTCAACATCTTTAGCACATGCACAAGACAGGAGATTCTGTTGTATCACATAAACACCACAATCTTTTGTCTACCACCATCTACTGTGCAAACAGCGATCTAGCCTTGAAGTGCAACACAGGGGTAAGCATTGAAGGTGAGAAAAGCCAGCAGTTTAAGCAGTTTAAAGCATTTTAGAAATTTGACTAGAAAATGGAAAACATCCTTTGTGAGAGTTTTTGATGTCGTTTTTTAAGCCAAAGCCAGAAGTGAGTTTCAAGGGAATGGAAAATATAAAGGAAGGACCTCTTGCTGGTTCTATTTCTAACTGTGTATGACACCACTCTTAAACAGGTTTCCTAGAATCAAAGGCCCATAATACCCACAGGGAGAACATACAAACTCCATACAGATTTTGTCCTTGGTCAGATTCGAACCCCAGTGCTGCAAGGCACTAATGCTAGCCACTGAGCCACCATGCTACCCACATTGGTATACCATAGACTTTTTCCAAAGAGGCCAAACTGCCACAAAAGCCGTGTATGACACAACTCTTAAACATGTTTCCTAGAATCAAAGACCCATAATAATGTATTGATTTTAATAAGGCTCTGTTGACATCTGCATCAGAGGCTTGCAGCTTGTTGTAGTCCAAAAATAGCACACCTCAAAATGATGGACATCTTGGTGGAACTTGACTCCATTTTAAGTCACTGTAAGGCCATCAGGTCCCTGTGGTGTCTCTTGGTACTAATCCAGAAGAGCATTGTGGCTTCTGTTATAAAAAATGAAGACTATGACACCTTTTGATGTAACTAATGGCTAACTGTATCCTAGTGGATTGGAAATATATCGTTAGTAGCTTTGTCTAAAAGTGTGCAAGAGACAGTGTTTATTCTTCTCTTTTGAATACAGCTATTCCAGTCTGCAAAATAAATGAAGAATACTCGGTAACAGAAGCTTGGAGAAGATTTGCTTCCTTTACTGACTTTCTGGAAAGGTATACGAATGCACACTTATTTATCATCCAGGTATTGTGATTAGTGAGAGAATTTCCTTAAATTCATTTTTCTTCAGATTCTATTGATTCAAACATCAGATTCGATTTGGTCCAAATAAATAACACAAATTGAAAGTGCCCCAATTGCCCTGAAAAGTCATGTATGACATTCTGAGGTCTCCTAGGGCTGTATAAAATCCCTTTCAAGCTCTTTGATGGCAAGACAGCATTAGTAATGTCAAAGTGACAGCGACGTACAGTATATTGCTATGGATAAACGGTAACTGGTGGTAACTGCACTGTCAGATTATTTTATGTGTTTTAAAATTAAAAACCGGTCCAAAAATTTGCCATTTGTGGTGGGAGATACCTGCCAGTGTTTATAGAGACACAGTGCTATCGATAGGAACAATGGCTTGTCTCTAACAAGCAGTCTAAAAATGATCCCTTTTAGGGAAGTAGTAACAGGTTTGATGTTATTTTAAAGAAAATATATATCATCTTAGAAAGTAAAGAAGCACTGGCTTTTTACATGAGTTATCAAAAATGTATCCCTTTAGGGGACCAGTTTCAGGTTTGTTATACTGGACAGGATAGGGTTCCCAGCAACCGCAGCAGTACAGTATGGAACATAATGGTAAAGTAAGAAATGTCTAACAGCAGTAGCATAGTATGGAACAAGATGGACAAGGTAGGAGATGTGTAGTTATGTAGGGGTAGTAACAGCATCAGCTTATTGTTGCTTATTGCTCACATATTCCATTATGGATGACTTACGATAGAGTGTAGAAGTACAGTAGTCAGAGGAGGACAAGAATTAAATTATGATGTTGATGACAACATGATGACAAAAATAACCATGTACTTCTTGTGGATGTGGCCTAGCTGATAGAATAACAATGAGGAGGAAAGTCTTGTTGGCCAGTTTGATTTTCTTATGTGAGCCTGTGATGCAACTTTATGGGCTGAAGGAGAGCCCTGTTCGTACATTTATGCCTAAATGGCAAAATCTTATTCTCTACCTGCAGAGCTTGCATACTGCAATGGTTTTGTCAGCCAGCAATTTTGTGAAAAATTCCCAAAACGGAGATGCCCTTACAAAGTTGCCACCACTTAAAGGGAACCTGTCATCTCCAAAACACCCCCTGAACTAGAGTAAGCGGTGTATAGTGTAAGTGATGCTGAATCCGAATATGTAAGTTTTATCTTTATACTCACTTCCATTCTGACGCTGTGCTCCCACAAACTTGCAGTAAAATGCACTCACTGGACTCTTCTTTGAGTCCTCTCCATTATGTGAGTGAGCACTGGAGTCCAGTGAGTGCATTTTACTGCAGGTTTGTGGGAGCACAGCGTCGGAATGGAAGTGAGTATGAAGATAAAAATTACATATTCAGATTCAGCATCACTTACACTATACACTGCTTACTCTAGTTCAGGGGGTGTTTCGGAGATGACAGGTTCCCTTTAAGCTTGCCCTAGGTCTGACAGCTTTGGACCCTACTCCAACAACAGCAGTGATGTCACCTGCTCCCAAGCTGACCACAGTAGACAAAACAATTTTTTTTTGTTTTGGCTCTACATTGCGTCCCGCTCTTTATTGTTGCGACCACCCTCCTACTCTGATGTCATCTTCTCCTTGTCACCTTATTAGGGTTCCCAGGTCCTGTCGAGCACTAAATCATCATCATCCCAGCCACTTTTCTCAGACTGTGATATGGCATGGGTTCCTTCTTAATTCCTACCAATATATTTGTCCCAAGTGGTCGGTAACTGTGAAGAACACCAATATGTCAGTCACACTAGTGTGATCAACTGAATGTTTTATTAAACTTTGAAATATTTTATTTTAAAAAAATGTCAATTGTACACTAGGCAGCTTAAATAAGTTAAAGAAGAACTCCCGACAAAAATTTTATTCCATGTCCTGCTAGAAATGTACATGATGTAATCTGTAGTGAATGTCATTTCTTACCAGTGTCTGAATTTTTGACTTATATCATCCTGAAGTTTCTTATCTGTGTCATGTGACCAGCAATTAGACCCACCAACTCACACATAGACTTATGTGTGGACAGGAAGTCTAATTCTCTATGTATTCCTATGAGACTGAAAGTGAGGCTCCCATAAGAATGAATAGAGCAGATACTGGCTTTCTGTCCTGGGTCAGTTGGAGGTCAGGGAGTTGGTCACATGACCCAGCTACAATAAGAAGAGAGGTTTTTACTCACAGAAACAGTCACTGATAAGAAAATGACAATCACTACAGATTATATCATGCACCTTTCTAACAGGTTAGGCTACTTTCACACTAGCGTTTTTAAATTCCGGTATTGAGTTCCGTTATAGGGGCTCAATACCGGAAAAAAACGCTTCAGTTTTGTCCCCATTCATTGTCAATGGGGACAAAACTGAACTGAAGACAACGGAATGCTCCTGAAAGCATTCCGTTCCGTCTTCAGACCGGAGGACAAACCGCAGCATGCTGCGGTTGCTCTCCGGTCCAGGCATCCGCACCAAGACGGATCCGGAATGACCCCCAATGCAAGTCAATGGGGACGGATCCGTTTGGTGTGGACACACCAGTAATCCGGATCTGTCCTCCATTGATTTCCAATGGGGGGTCATTCCGGATCCGGCATACATACACACAGACATACAAACAAACATACAGACATACATACAAACATACAGACATACATACATACATACTCACATACTCCCGGGACGCCGGCAGAACGTCTCGACGCGCCTCCTGCGCGCTGCGATGACATTTCCCCACTGCGCCCCAGCAGAGGGCGCTGTGGGGAATCGTCATCACTGCGCGCAGGAGGCGCGTGAAGACGTTCTGCCGGCGTCCCGGGAGTATGTGAGTATGTATGTATGTCTGTATGTTTGTATGTATGTCTGTATGTTTGTTTGTATGTAGTCTGTGTGTTGTTTTAATGTGTGTCATGTGTGGGGCCGGAGCGCTGCTCCGGCTCCACACATGTATAGCGTTAGCACGGATCCGTCGGCACCCTTTAGGTGCCGGATCCGTGCTAACGCTAGTGTGAAAGTAGCCTAAGAGAATAAAATTTTTGTGGGAGTTTTTCTTAACCCTTAGAGTACCAGTGGCGTACATGTACGGCGCAAAAAGCCGGGACGCAAGTCCCAGCGCCGTACATGTACGGCGCTCTGATCGGGCGGCGCATTAACCCTTCATGTGCCGCGGTCAGCGCTGACCGCGGCACATGTGGTGTGCGGGAGTTCAGGATGCCGAGCGGGGGGGCCATCGGGGCCCCGCGCTGCTGTGACGGGGACCCGATGGCTCAGATAGCAGCCCGATGCCTTCATTAGGCATCGTGGCTGCTATCCCTGCGTGCCTGTGCGATCCAGCCCCCTGTATCGCAAAGGAAGCAGGCTGTAAGTGTATTACATTGAGTAATACACTTACAGCCAATGCATTACAATACAAAAGTATTGTACTGCATTGTAAAGGGGATCAGACCCCCAAAAGTTAAATAAAGTAAAAAAAAAGTTAAAAAATAAAGTTTCCTAAAAAAATAATAATAAAAGTTTCAAGTAAAAAAAAAACACGCCATTTTCCAAAAAAAGCTAAAAAAAATTGTAAAAAAAAGGTAAAAAAAGAAAGATAAACATATTAGGTATCGCCGCGTCCGTATCGACCGGCTCTATAAAAATATCACGTCATTCACCCCACCAGGTGAACGCAGTAAAAAAAAACAAAAAAAACTTGCCAAAACAGACATTTTTTGGTCACCTTCCCTTACAAAAAGTGTAATAGCAGGTGATCAAGAAGGCGTATTTATCCCAAAATGGTACCAATCAAACCGTCATCTTGTCCCGCAAAAATTATACCCTACCTGAGACAATCGCCCGAAAAATTAAAAAAAATATGGCTGTCTGAAAATGGCAACACAAAAAAAAAGATTTTATTCTGTTCAAAAATAAATCTAATGTGTAAAACTTTCCAAAAATAAAAAAGTTAGACATATTGGGTACCGCCGCGTCCGTAACAACCTGCTCTATAACAATATTACATGAGATGGCCCCCCAGGCGAATGCTGCAAAAAAAAACTATGCCAAAACAACCATTTTTTTCCCTCTTGCCTCACAAAAAGTGTAATAGCAGGCAATCAAAAAGGCGTATTTAACCCAAAATGGTACCAATCAAACTGTCATCTTGTCCCGCAAAAATGATACCCTACCTGAGACAATCGCCCAAAAAATAAAAAAAATATGGCTCTCTGAAAATGGCAACACAAAAAAAGATTTTATTTTGCTCAAAAATAAATCTAATGTGTAAAACTTTCCAAAAATAAAAAAGTTAGACATATTGGGTATCACCGTGTCCGTAACAACCTGCTCTATAAAAATATTACATGAGATGGCCCCCCAGGCGAATGCTGTAAAAAAAATTAAAAAAAAAACTATGCCATAACAGCCATTTTTTTCACCTTGCCTCACAAAAAGTGTAATACCACACAATCAAAAAGGCGTATGTACCCCAAAATGGTACCAATCAAACCGTCATCTCGTCCCACAAAAAATGAGCCCCCACATAAGACAATAACTCAAAAAAATAAAAATCAATGGCTCCCTCAAACCAACCCATCAAAATCTGTGTTGTAAAATCCATATGGCGCTCCTTCTGTTCTGAGTCCTGCCATGTGCCCCCACAGCAGTTTACCACCACATATGGGGTGTTGCCGTATTCAGGAGAAAATGGGTAACAAATTATGGGGTGCTTTTCTCCTGTTACCCCTTGTGAAAATGAAAAATTTGGGGCTAAAGCAACATTTTATTGGAAGAAATGAAACTTTTCATTTTCACATCCAAATTCCGTAAAACACTTAGGGGGTCAAAGTGGCCAGTTCCCCCCTTAATATATTCTTTGAAGGGTGTAGTTTCCAAAATGGGGTCACTTTTTGAGGGTTTCCACTGTAGGGGTACATCAGGGTCTCTCAATTACAAAATGGTGCCTAAAAACCATTCTAGCAAAATCTGCCTCCAAAATCCGTATGGCGCTCCTTTCCTTCTGACCACTGCCACAAACCCATAGAGACGTTTACCACCACATATGGGGTATTTCTGTAAACTGCAGAATCAGAATAATGTATATTGAGGTTTAGTTTGCTGTTAACCCTTGCTGTTTTGCAAGAAAAAAATTATTAACATGAATAATCTACCAAAAAAGTGAAATTTTGAAATTTCACATCCATTTTCCATTAATTCTTGTGGAACACCTCAAGGGTTAACAAAGTTTGTAACAGCAGTTTTTTATAAGTTGAGGGGTGTAGTTTCTAAAATGGGGTCATTTATGGGTGGTTTCCATTACATAAGCCACTCAAAATCACTTTATATCTGAATTGGTGCTTAAAAAAATGGTTTTGGAAATTTTGTTGAAAATTTGAAAAATGGCTTCTAAACTTCTAAGCCCTCTAACGTCCCAAAAAAGTAAAATGACATTTATAAAATTATGCCAACATAAAGTATACATATGGGGAATGTAAAATAATAACTATTTTTGGAGGTATTACTATGTATTTTGAAAGTAGAGAAATTGAAATTTTGAAATTTGCAAATTTTTCCAAATTTTTGCTAAATTTGGTATTTTTTTATAAATAAAAATGAAATATTTTGCCACAAATTTACTACTGTCGTGAAGCACAATATGTGACGAGAAAACATTCTTAGAATGGCTTGGATAAGTAAAAGTGTTCTAAAGTTATTACCACATAAAGTGACACATGTCAGATTTGCAAAAAACGGCCTGGGATTTGAGGTGAAAAGTGGCCCGGTACTGAACGGGTTAAGGAATGACACTCTGGCTCCTATCTCTAAGACCTATCTCTCTTGAATAATTATAAAACTAACTAGCTATTGTCTTTTCCTCACTGTGAAAGAACTTCTGTCTCTATTGTGTGAGCCCAGGAAAACACATACAAGTCCTGGCTGCATTGTCATATAGCGCCTGTGACATGTCCACTGACATCACAACTATACTCCCTCATAATTGGCTGAGGCAGACTGTCTCATTTTCCCTGTAATCTGATCTTTTAAAAGGCTGATGCCATTTTAAGTGATTTTTGTGGGGCAAATTACAAAATCTTTTGATTCGCTGGAAACCAAGGTTTTTGGGAAGTTCATAACAAATTTGATTGTCTACTAATTGCTGACTTTCATTTTGTTTTCTTATGTACTATGACAGACAGTAACAAAAAGACTTTAGAAAAATCAAGGGTTCACTTTATGTTAAAGCCTTACATTGGGCTTTCCATGGCGTGAGTACACATTTGAATACCTGAATATACAGTACCTCAACAGTTGTATTCACTTAACAGGTCAAACGGAGATGGACTCTGTATGACGTACCTTCTGTTTGTTTTTGCCTTTTTTTGCTCGACAGAACAGCATAGTAGATTGCGCTATTTTGTCCATCAAAAAGCCACATACAAACAGACAGCAGGTAAACGTAGTTCAAAGATTTGACCCATTAAAGTTAATGAAACCAATGCAGTATATGATTGAATGCCATTTTAGGGTATTCAAGAGTTTACCCTTAATGGAAACACCAGTGGAAAGCAAAACGCGGTGTGGAAACAGCTTTATATATTTAGTGCTAAATAAAAGTATGTAAGTAAAATCCAATAAGTTAAACATCTATGTATTTCATTTTTTATTTTTTTTTTATTGTCCAGAGTTGGGGTGGAGTAAAAAAGAACCGTCAGCTTTATGATGTTTGGATTTTTTATAGCTGTAATAGGAGAAATAAAAACAAAATTGGAAAAAAAGACTAAAAGTTAAAGGGGTATTCCAGTTATGTAACGTTATTCCCTATCCTACCGATGGGACCCCAACCGATCATGAGAATGGGGACACCATACCCAGCGGAACCCCTGTAATGAATTAAGTGGCCATTAATTTCTATGTGAGTTCTAGAGATAGCCTAGCACTGTACTCAACTATCTCCAGAATTCCCATAGAAATGAATGGAGTGGCCACCCGACCGGCCTCTTTGTTAATTTCAGGGAGCTCCATGGGGTCTTGTGATCAATGAGGAGTCCCAGCAATATGATCCCCACGATCTAATAGTTATCCCTATCCTGTGATTAGGGGGATAAATTTACGTAACCGGAATACCCCTATAACACAGACAAATCCCAAGGGCGGAACAGCAGCCTCGACGTTCTCTAGGAAACACCAATGTTAGTTATGAAGATTTAACTATACAATATCAAAGCGATACTGAATAGTGACAGTGGTGGTTTACATTTATTACATTACTGTTGTACACTGTAAAATGTCATAGCCAGAAAATGTTTATACATGTCTACAAAATATAGTTTGTTATACCTCATTTAAGCCTTACTATAATTAGTAATGTAATAATGGACACGATGGATGACAGATATAAAGTTCTCCGACTCTGGTATGTAAATGCACCTAAATAAGTAGCGGTGCCAAAACTGCTCATGTTAAAGGTGTTATCCCATGACTAATATAAAAAATAAAAATCAGACATCGTACAGTACATGACAATCTCTTTCTAACAAAGCTAGAACCAGCCCTGTACCTCACATGGATCCAGAGGTCTCCTCATTCATTGCTCTGCTAGATTTATATCAAGCTGACAGATCAAGGGCGTGTCTTTTCTGTTGCAGCTCGTGGGGGAGTGTCCATGCGCTCCCTATCACAGCTCTGGAGGCGTGTCCATGCTCTCCCTATCACAGCTCTGGAGGCGTGTCCATGCTCTCCCTATCACAGCTATGGAGGCGTGTCCATGCTCTCCCTATCACAGCTCAGGAGGCAGCTGAAGGCTGAAACTGAGCATGTGCGGCCTTCTCAGTGAGCAGGACAAAGAAATAAGAAAACAAACAGCAGGTGGCACTATACAGATATAATTTATTGAATAACTCAGTGGCTATGATAACTTTTGAATTACATGCAACTACAGAAGTATTCAGATCGAGAAGCTGGTTTGAAAACTGTATATTTTTCATGGGACAACCCCTTTAAAGCAGAATGAAAAGTGATGTATAATCATTATTATTGTACAAAATTCAGAAAGGTTGACCCAGAAAAGGTCTCATAGAAACATCATCGAAACTACATCATCGATTCTCAGTACAACCGATTAAAACTTCCAAATCTTTATATATGATTAGGCAACCTACGTTAAATAAGGAAAAGTCATTTGACATTGTTCCAAGTTCGAATCCTTGCTCTCAGATAGACCTGGAGGAAGTGTGCTCTGTGGCTGAATTTTATATACCTGAGGAGAAGCACACTCATGAGGAATGCTGGAAGTCGATTCTCTCTACTACCATAGAAGGTAATACGCAAATCCTGTGGTCTTATCTAGTAAGAATGGGGGAGATTTGTGAAACAGTCTAAAAAAAAACTTTTTGCCCGTAGCATCACCTCCCAGCTTTCATTTCTTATAGTAACCTTAAAAATAAAAGCTGTGCTATGATTTTTCGCTATGAACAACAATGACAGTTTTTCTTTTAGACAGTTTACACATTTCCCCATTGTGTTTCAGTGTAAACCTCCCATGCAAATGTGACAGCCACCATATGATCAACTGGGTGTATAGCATAGGCCCACAGTAAAAAATTATGGACTGTGGACTATTTGTGGTCTGTACAACACAGATCACATATACACTTCCTTCCTTAGGTCCCATTCCCACTGGCTTTTTCAGGACTAAATCATTGATGGCCTTTGCTAAGGATAGGCCATCAATGTTTGAGTGATATTTTCTGTTTTAGCGACACTTTATACTACCAGAGTTTACATCAAGAATATATTTTCTCTACCACTGAAACAGAATTTTATATACCTTTTGTTAAAACAGGACCAGAGTATCCTGTAATCCAATACCATTCATGCCATATTTAAATGGGTTATCCCATGACTAATGTAAAAAATGATAATCAGACATCATATAGCACATGACAATCTCTTTCTAACAAAGCTAGAACCAGTTCTGTACCTCACATGGATCCAGAGATCTCCACATTCATTGCTCTAGTAGATTTATATCAAATGGAGTGTCTTTTCTGCTGCAGCTCAGGGGGTATGTCTTCTGCTGGAGCTCACTGCCTATCACAGCTGAGGAGGCAGTTGAAGGATCAAAATGAGCATGTGCGGCCATCTCAGGTGGTACTATATAGATACATTTTACTGAATAACTCACTGAAAGTCCAAAATTTTTAATTACATGCAATTATAAAAGTATTCAGATCTAGGTGCTGGTTTGAAAACTGTTGACTATTTTTTCTCGGACATCCCTTTTAAGGAAATTTGAAGGTTATTTCGGGTTTCAACAATAAAGCTTTATGAATATTAGAATGTATTGGATCCAATGAGCTGAAGTTATTACTTTGCAAAGTCTTGCACGACTTAGTGTAATAACTTTGTGAATTAAAGGGGTTATCTGAGTAATGAAGAAAAAAAAAACATTATAAAACTCCTCAGGGATTACATATACATTAGTTAGGCTTGATTTCTTTTTTTTAAAAAAAAACCTTACTTACACCTTTACATAGCTCTGTTATTCATGCTTTGTTTACATGCTGCAGCAAAGCTGTGGGGTCGTGTAACAACAATCACTCAGCTCTCCCTCATGAATATTTGTGGGTGTGAATAATCTGCCCTTCCCCGCCCCCTGCACTGCTTGCTCTCCACTACCTTACCTAGCATACAAACACAGTCACATGATCATCTCCTAGTTCACACAAGCAGATCTTCCTGTCACATTGCATATATTTGTATATAGAGCTATATATTTACTGATCTATATCTCTATATACATATATACCTATATATATCATCGCTATATGTATATAGAGCTATATATTTACTGATCTATTTCTCTATATACATATATACCTATATATATCATCGATATATGTATACAGAGCTATATATTTACTGATCTATATCTCTATTTACATATATACCATTGATATGTGTATATAGAGCTATATATTTACTGATCTATATCTCTATATACATATATACCTTTATATACCATTGATATATGTATATAGAGCTATATATTTACTGATCTATATCTCTATAGACATATATACCTATATATATCATTGATATATGTATATAGATATATATTTACTGATCTATATATATATTTATATGTATATATTTCTTCTGTATATATATATACGTATTTATAAATATATATAGATCAGTAAACATATCTCTATATACATATATAGATGATATGTATATATATTATATATATGTATATATATATATATATATATATATATATATATATACAGTACAGACCAAAAGTTTGGACACACCTTCTCATTCAAAGAGTTTTCTGTATTTTCATGACTATGAAAATTGTAGATTCACACTGAAGGCATCAAAACTATGAATTAACACATGTGGAATTATATACTTAACAAAAAAGTGTGAAACAACTGAAAATATGTCTTATATTCTAGGTTCTTCAAAGTAGCCACCTTTTGCTTTGATTACTGCTTTGCACACTCTTGGCATTCTCTTGATGAGCTTCAAGAGGTAGTCACCTGAAATGGTTTTCACTTCACAGGTGTGCCCTGTCAGGTTTAATAAGTTGGATTTCTTGCCTTATAAATGGGGTTGGGACCATGAGTTGTGTTGGGCAGAAGTTTAGGTGGATACACAGCTGATAGTCCTACTGAATAGACTGTTAGAATTTGTTTTATGGCAAGAAAAAAACATCTAAGTTAATAAAAACGAGTGGCCATCATTACTATAAGAAATGAAGGTCAGTCAGTCCGAAAAATTGGGAAAACATCCCAAGTGCAGTCGCAAAAACCATCAAGCGCTACAAAGAAACTGGCTCACATGAGGACCGCCCCAGGAAAGGAAGACCAAGAGTCACCTCTGCTGCGGAGGATAAGTTCATCCGAGTCACCAGCCTCAGAAGCTTCAGTCCATCACCCTTTCACTGGATTGACAGGGCTGGTCATCCCATCAGCTCCTCTCCAAGCGCGTGCTCAGTGTATCTCCTGCCACCCGCCTGGCTGCATTCCAGCAAGCACTGAGACTAGAAAGTACAGTGCAGGCATGAGATGACAGGCCTGGCGCTTGGAGAGCAGCAGGCAAAAGAAGACAGGGCCAGATGAGATGTCGAGTCCTGTCAATCCAGGGGAAGGGGGGAGGGACTGAAGCTGAAAAAGTGTAACAAATCAGTGCTCTGAGGACTCTGGCCGGCCCCTCAGTGCTACAGTTAGGTAATTTGCATATGAATAAAAATGGGACCACAGATCATAATAAGGGTATCATTTTTATCAGCATGATCAACCTTACCAGGATGCATATCAGGCTTGACAGGGTTGATCAAGCTGACAGATGCTCTTTAATGTGTTATTGCCCCTCTTGTGCTAGTGTATTATAAACTGGAATTACAGCAGACAGTGCCATTTTCTTTCAGATTCATAAGTGCCGTTATGTTCTGTGGTGTGTTGTTGTCAGTATGTGCAGCAGGGGAACACATTTGGATTCACAAAAAGGTATAATCCAGCCATGCTCTGATCCCAAGTTTGATATTTTGATATAATTACTCTTTATGACTTTCAGACTATCTTTTACCAGAAGAAACTGTATTTGTAGACAATCTTGTACAGTTTGGACAACAGATACCTAGATTGAGATCTTTACAAAGCAGACTAAAAACCATTCCCATACAAGACCCACTTGTGGACTGGCAAAGAAATCTTCCGGCAGAGGAAATGATTTTTAGGTATGTTAATTTCTGAATAGTAAATAAACACTTTCGGTGAAAATTTAAAAAAATATATAAAATTTTGCAATTTATGAGTTTTAACCCCTTCCTGATGCAGCAATTTTCCATTTTTGTGTTTTCGTTTTACGCTCCCTGTCTTCCTGGAGCCATAACTTTTTTATTTTTACGTTTACATAGTCTCATGATTGCTTGTTTTTATGACACAAGTAGTACTTTCTAATGCCACCATATAATATTGCATAAAATGTAGAGGGAAGCTGGAAAAAAATTCCAAGTGGGGTGGAATACTGAAAAAAATTTTTAAAAATAAATTATCATTGCCGTATTCTGACCCCCATAACTTTTTTATAGTTATGTCTATGGAGATGTGTGCATTTTTTGAGGGACAATCTTTACTTTTTGCTAATACCATTTTGGGGTGTGTATGACTTTTTGTTCTATTTTTTTTAAATTAAAGTAATGAAAACCAGCAAATCGTCCATTTTTGTTTTTTTTTTTCTATTACATTACCATGTTTATATACTAATAGTACAGGCGTTTTTGCATGCAGCGATGCCCATGATGTTATTTTTTTAAATTCTTTATTTATTTTGATTTTGGGGAAAGAGAGGTGATTTGAGTTTTTAATATTTTTTTAAACTTTTAACACTTTTTTTTTGTTAGGTCTCCAATTGGACCTCAACTTGCAATCATTAGATTGCAATTTGTATAGAAAAATGGAATTTGCTATATTATTCTATACAGAAATCACTACTATATTACATTTCAGTGCTGCCACCATCTGGCCTGAACTATAATATACAAGTAATGAGCCTGGAAGCCTAGTACAGGCTGAGGCTCATTACTGTAATGGAATGTCTTCCCCGATCTCCACTGGGAGAGGAGTCTTTCTGGGTTTTAACCATCTCCAATGCCATTGTCACATTTGACCATGGCATCTGAGGGGTTAAATGTCCACAGTTGGCTTTACCATTGATTGCTGACATTAGCTGCGGGTGTTTGCTGTATGAAACAACAGGCACCTGGCAGCTATGGTGCTCCGGAGCAGACGCCATCTTTAAAGACCCAACATCCACCGTACATGTATAGCAGATGTCATGAAGGGGTTAAAAAAGTATGCACTTTATATAATAGAATACTCTCCATCTTAGGGTGCATCTTTGGCTGAAACATGGGAATCCTGGAACCAATTAAGTCAGTAGGTCTGCAATGAGATGCAAGGTGCACACGACCAGAGTCTGCCATTTGAATGCAACATTATTCTTCTTTCCCACTGCAAGAGTGCTTTGATATATCCTGTTCTACTCCTTCAGCTCAGTATTTCTGCTTTAGGGCCTCATAGATAGTTCCATTCAATGACTTTCCTGGTCCTCTGAGACAAGCCCATACTTTCTGCTGCCTGAGATAAAAAGTTATAGTACCCCCCCCCCAACATGATTGATGCAGTAAACACTTACATGCCCCATGAAATAGAAATATTGATACACTTTTTCTCTTTTCAGAAAAATGACAATTGATGTATGTACACAGTTTGATACTTTCCAGTCGGTGATGACATTGGGTGTAGATCTACTCTTCGAAATGAGGCAGAATTTAGGTGCAGAGGCTATACACCACATTTATTAAGAGTCAGTGACACTTTTTTTGCTTCAGCTGAAAAGTGGAGGGAAAGAAGCATGGCTTAGAGGTGGAGGGCGCATGGTTTAACATGATCCAAAGTTCAGGTGCATGATTCTGGCACAAAGTAAGCCACTCAACAGGTGATAAAAACATGGTCTGAAGGTGCAACAGATTTATCATCCTGCATCAGCCACAGTGATAAATCCATTGCATTTCTAGAATGGCTAGGCTTTCACTTAGACATTATTAGTAAAACGAAACTACCTCAATGTCAAAGTGTGTAGGAACACACCATATTGACACGCAGTTGTCAAATGGACAAACAGGCTAGTTCCGAACATACACAGACTTTAAGAGGCTGTGTCACTTCAGCAAATAGCATTTATCATGTAGAGAAAGTTAATACAAGTCACTTACTAATGTACTGTCCATATTGCCTCCTTTGCTTGCTGGATTCATTTTTCCAACTCATTATTCACTGCTCGTTACCATGGTTATGACCACCCTGGTTCCATGGTTATGACATTTGCTGAAGTGACACAACCCTTTTAAGCCTTAAAAACATCCTTGTAGGCAGATCTTTCACATTCTTAAATCTTAGTTTAGTGCAAGTGACTGTGTTTAACAGTGAGAAGAGGACAATAGATACACTACTCCAAAAAAGTTAGGGATATTTGGCTTTCGGGTGAAATTCATGGAAAACATAAAATGTTCACTCTACAGTGATATTATATAATGAAAGTAGGGCATTTAAGTAGAAGCATGCAATGGTGATTTCCTCATCTCAAACAATTTATTGAAACAAAAGCCAACAACAGGGGTGGGTATACCCCCACAAAAAATGTCAATGTCTCAAATGTCACATCGCCTTGAGCATCAATTTCAGCTTGACAACAATGCCTCATGCTGTTAACAAGTCTGCTTATTGTCTGCTGAGGCATGGTATCCCACTCTTCTGGAAGGGCGGCCCTCAGGTCATTGAGGTTCTGGAGTACAGAGCCAAGCCACTACACAGTGACAGCTGATCTCATAGGTTTTCAATGAGATTCAGATCTGGAGAAAGTGTAGGCCACCCCATTTGAGGTACCCCAGTCTCCAGCAGCGGTTCCCTAATTATGTGACCTGAATGAGCTGGCGCATTGTCTTCTATGAAGATGAAATTAGGCCTGTGTTGTTCATGCAGAGGTGCAATGACTGGATTTATTCAAGTAGTATGGCTTGTTACTGTACCATTCACAAAGTGTAGGGCAGTTCTGTATTGACTAGACACACCTGCCCACACTGTAACACCACCACCACCAAAGACTCATCTGGTGACAACAGTGGCTGATGCATAGCGCTCTCCTTGACGTCTCCAACATTGTTAGCGGCTATCATTTCTGCTCAGCGTGAATCGACTTTCATCATTGACCATCACTGAGGCCCACTGGTCCCTCGTCCAGCGTAGATGCTCCCTGGCCCATGACGCCTGTGGTCAGGTACCTTTGCGGGTCATCTAGCACACAGACCACTCTGATGTAAACGGTTTCGAATGGTCTGACGTGACACTTGGGTGCCTCTCACCTCCCTTAAACGTGCCTGGAGTTGTGTGGTATTCATCATCCGGTAACGCAGGGCATTGTTCACAATGAAGTGGTCATCAGTGTGGGATGTGGCCAATGGCCTTCCACCTCTATACCTTTCTGTGACTCTTCCATTCTCTCTGTATCTCTGTTGCAACTGGCTGATTACATTCTGTGACACTCTAAGCTCGGTGGCCACTTCCGTCTGATAACATCCTGCTTGAAGCCACGAAATGGCGGGATACTGTCGATCAATGGTTAGGTGTCATCTTGGTCTCATGAAGTCAAATTGTGAACAGCATGATGAGGAGGAATGTTTAAATACCAATTCTAACTGAACCAGGAAAATTTATTGGATGATTCATGGATCAAACACCTGTTGTGAATTTTGCCGTTAAGCTCCTTGTTAGAGAACAGCAAGTTGTGCAAAAAGTACTGAAACACTGAACAGCTGGACATGTGCATTCAAAAGTTTAGAGAAGTTCACTTTAAGTTCACCTGTAAAGGTTAGAGTGCATTTTAGGTTCATCCTATAATTTCACCCACAAGCCAAATATCTAGATATCTACCCAAATAGATAGCTTTTAGAAACGGAAGTAAGTGTGCCATTGGGTTACTCAGGCAGGTTGGCAGCCATTTTTTGTTAATGCTGCAGCAGTTAAAGCTATACAATTCAATTTCTTATTTATGTGAATCAGATCTTTCACAATCATAATTCTTCTACGATAATATATTAATCCTGGTGCTAATACCGTAACATGCCTGACATATTGTTCTGCATCAGATATACGGCAATTATACTGGACTTTGTAAAAGTGACCAATTTTTCTTCAATTTTTCAAATTTAATTTTATAAATTATGTTGCTCTGCAACATCAGATGATGTGATATTCTAGGTCACAGTTATATATCAATTATACTGGACTCTGTGCAAGTCACTATATTTTCTTCATAAAAAAATTCCCAAAGTTAAATAAATTCAGTTGTTCACAGTAATGCTACTATACAGCCACCCATTTCCTGCCCGTCCATTATGTTCCTTACTTTACTGCTGTTCCTGGGAATCCTACTCTGCAGAGTATAACAAACTTGAAACTGCTCCCAAAAAATGTATAATGTTTTAACAGCTTTTGTAAAAAGTCACTGCTTCTTCCAATACCACTGTGTGTGCATAAACACTGACAGACATCTGTTTCCAAAAAGGGATAGTTGTTGGACTACTTGTTAAAAAGCCATTGCTGCTTCTGATATTACAGTGCATGTATAAACACCGCTAAGCACCTGCCACCACAAAGGGATCATTTTTGGACCATTCTTTCATTTTAAAAAGCATAATAAATCCAACAATGTAGTATGTTTTAATAAGCTGTTTGTTACCTTTGGCTAACATCCGTTTACCCATAGGTATGTTGCTGTCACTTTGACATTAGTAATGCTGTCTTGGCATTAACTCATTACTGTCCAGCCTGTTTTGGAACTTACTGACCAAGCGTTTTGTTTCATTTTTCCATCGTCGCCTTCCAAGAGCTATAACTTTCCGTCTATGTATCCATATGGGGGCTTATTTTTTGTCAGACAAGTTGTAGTTTTTAATGGTGACATTTTGGGATACACATAGCTTGCCGATTAACTTTAACTCTTTCTGGGAGGGGCATAAGAAAAAAACAACACTTCTTCCTGCAGCAGTTTTCTTCAGGCTGATTCTCGGCATATTGGCTGGGTTGCAGCCGGGTTGCAGCCGGATCTCCGCCGGTCCTCATTATAGTTAATGGGATTGGATGGCGACGATTAAGCTTCTGGCAATGCCAGAATGCAGAGAGATTCGGCAGGCTGTTCCCTGTCAGAACAGCCTACTGGATTCTAAGCATTAGTGTTAAATAAAGATGAGCAAGCATGCTCGTCCGAGCTTGGTGCTCGTTCGAGTATTAGGGTACTCGTAAGTGCACGCTGCTCGGACGAGTATCTCGCCATGCTCGAGGAAATGGTATCTCCCGCATTTTGAATTTTTGGCGACTGTAAACTCAGCTAATCACAAGCCAGGAGACTCTGCGGTACACCCAGCATCACGTGGGGCCCTTACATGTCAATAGCAGGGGTTAGCTGGCCTGATCAGGTGACCCTGGAATATACTAGTGACTGCCCGCGGTGCTCGGCACAGTTGCTGCCTGGATGTCGTTAGGGACAGATCTGCTGCGTTTTAGGGAGAGTGTTAGGGCCAGGATTTAGTTCTCTATTAGGCAGGAGTGATCTCAATAGAACCCAACAGCCCTTCTAAGGGCTACAAGTAGGGATGAGCGAACTTTTGAAAAGTTCGGTTTGGTTCGGTTCGATTCGGCGAACTTTCGTGAAGTTCGGATTCGTACGAACTGAACCTAAAACTAACCTTGCTATAACGGCTGAATAATTGCAGCTACAATAGTGGGAGTCTGATAGGGTATAGTTTCGTTTAGTTGAAGTTGCTATTACAATGAAAAAAGTGGAAAAAATCAAAGTGCAAAAATAGTGAAACCTCAGCCAGGTCGACAACATTTGACAGCATTGAAGATGTCCGCTAGAGCAGTCCATGTCATGCCAGAGCACCAAAAACACACGGTAGATCGTGGCACCAGCCCAAGAATAGGCTGTGTTGAAGTCGATGCGGTCTCAGTGACATCACAGGTCAGAAGACAGACAGGCGTACCATTTAATTAGACCTTGTGCACCCCAGAACAGGTACACATTAGCCAAGGTGTAAGTGATTACACGGGACATAGGACACAAAGTGCAAGTTGGCAACACCGGCAGCATTGCCTTGGACCCAGTAGGGTGGAAAACAGACATTTGACAGTGGAACCAGCAGCAGTAATAGTACTGTATTGGACCCAGTATGGTTGAGAACAGACAATTGACGGAGGAGGAGGCAGCAGCACTTGATTGCACCCAGGCCAGTATGGTTGAGAACAGACAATTGACGGAGGAGGAGGAGGCAGCACTTGATTGCACCCAGGCCAGTATTGTTGAGAAGAGACAAGTTGAGGAGGAGGAGGAGGCAGCACTTGATTGCACCCAGGCCAGTATTGTTGAGAAGAGACAAGTTGAGGAGGAGGAGGAGGCAGCACTTGATTGCACCCAGGCCAGTATTGTTGAGAAGAGACAAGTTGAGGAGGCAGCTTCAGCAGCTCTTGATTGCACCCAGTATGTTTCCAAATAGACAATTGACGGTGGGGGCATTAGTAGGACAGTATTCTTTGGACCCAGAAGGGCCTAGTACAGAGAACTGAAGTTGGAAGCTAAGAATATGCACGCTTGTAAAAATCAGTTTTTATGCATGACAAATGTTGATGTAGAGTTCAGCACAGGACAGTCAACGTTAAAAAAACCTCTAACATTACAGCTAGTCTAGTAGGATACGGATACGGTTAATAGACAGACAACCTCACCCACAGAATCCATGAGGTGAAGAAAGGACATTTAAAAAGGCACAGATTCAAGAAGGCTTTACGCCAGTTCCATTATCCAAAAATACGTGTCCAATTTTCATGAAATGGAGACCTCACTGGCACTCGCTTTACAAATTGACGCAACTACTCTGGTGTCAAACCTGTTGAATCTGGGCCTATGGCTGTTGGCGAGACATATATATATATATATCTTTGTTACACAGTTTGATGTCCTAACCGAGTGCAGCGGCCAACCCATATGGATGTATGCTTTTTGTGTTTTTTTAGTGCTGTCACCAGCTGGCTTAAAGGATAAGTCCGGGCAATTTATAAGTTTCTGGGTCAAGTAAGGGCACAGAAAGTCATTAATTGCCTGGACTAATCCTTTAAAGTAGGTAGGGGAAAAACCCCTGATGGGGTATGGGAGTGACCTTCCTGCCCTCTCTTTGGTCACTCCCAAAAAACCTCACCCTATGGGTACCTTCACATGTGGCTGCGGGTCTGCTGAGTAAAATCCACAGGGCACTTTTATACCGTTCACCAAACGGCGTTCAGTACTATGGTGCCGTCCGGACATACGCAGTTCTGCGCTGAACTGGGTATTTGCGTCCAGCCCCATAGTACTGAAGGTGGCATAAAATCAGCCAACGATGCGCTGTGGATTTTAGGCAACAGAGAACCCCAAAAAAGCATCCCATTGTAAAGGCACCCGTAAATAAGGCAAGTTAACCTGCCTTTCAGCAACTGTTTGTTGCTGTAACTAACTGTGGAGGTTTTTTATATCACAGTTGAAGGACAGCAGCCTCCGTGATATATACCCCATAGACAGCCTTATTCCACGCGTGACTGCATGAGAGGCGTGAAATCATTCGCACAGAGAAGAACCCCATTGGGATTTGCGGTGCGAGATTTTACTACTCTCATGATATCAACAAAATACCTCAAGAACAGTTAGTACCCGCTCACAAAACGGTGAGTAGTGTTCCTTGGCACGGGTGCCAGGGATAGAACCCCACGGCTATAGTTCACAAAAGGTGAAATCCCCACTTTGTGAAGCATAGTCGTGGGGATTATTTTAGGGATGGTACTGTTCTTGGGGTATGGGTTGGACGGTGCACCGTTGTGTGAGGCATTAAGCTGGTGTGGAGATGTTAAATGGCCAACACACCATGGGCATTAAATTTGGAGATGGGGTTCTGTTTATTCAAATGTATCCGAATTAAGTAGGGAATTTTTAAGGTGATTTTGTTTAATTTGGGGTCTAAGGGGGGAACATTACTTAATAAGTTAAATTACAGATTTTTACATTGGGCACATATTTAGGATATTAAGGACAGTTTCTTGGACACACGGATTGCCATGCAAGACGGGTGACTGATGACTTAGTCATTCACATCAGGCAGGGGTATGGTATAATCCGATGTAATCCAGGCACGATTCATCTTTACAAAAGTCAGCATCTCAACACTGTGGCAAGAGAGCCTCGTTCTTTGCGGTGTTACGATGTTACCCACCACACTGAACACCCTCTCTGACGCAAAACTACTGGCTGGGCAGGACAGCAGAGCCAAAGAAAACTCTGCCAGTTGAGGCCAAATGTCCAGTTTCTCTGCCCAGTACTGCACGGGGTCGGTGTCACTTTGGGGCAGGGTACAATCCAGGTAGGCAGTGACCTGGTGGGTGAGCTCATGCTGGTCCACGCCATGAGTCCGGTGTTGTGTCCCCACTTCAGCAGCTGGCTGCATGAAATCGCACATCAGAGATTGGAGGCTTTAGCGACTTCTCACGCCTCCACTAGTGGTGGTGGTAGTGGAGCGCGCTGGTTCCCCCCGAGAGGATGTTGTCGGGGAACCTGGCTGGTCTCGCTGGTAAGTTGAGACCAACTGACTGGTGAGTAGGTCCCGGTAGTACACCAGTTTTGCCTCCCTCTCTGATGGCGGAAAAAATTCAGCCATTTTGCGGCGGAAGCGAGGGTCCACCAGGGTGGCCAGCCAGTATTGGTACTTCTGGCAGATGTCCACAATCCGGCTGTCATTCCTGAGACACTCACGCAGGCACCTTGCCATCTGCACCAAGGACAATGAGCGCCTCTCCTCTCCACTGTCCTCGGTATAGTTCCAGGGTCTGCTGGGGTCTTCCTCCGCTTCCTCTACCACCTCATCCTCCATCTCCTCCTGTGATTGAGAGGCAGAGAAGCCAGGTGGCGGTGTGTGGAATGGCTGGGCGTAGACATCTTCCTCCTCCTCACCCTCCATCTGCACTTCATCCATCTCTGGGCTCAAGGCAATGTTCAGCCTTGGAGTGGTGGCCTAGGAATCCTCGCTGATGATGTTGTTCAGCGCACTTTCCAGAACATGGACGAGTGGGATGATGTTGTTGATCCCATAGTCATGCCTTCTCACAAACAGAGTCGCGTCCTCAAAAGGGATCAACAATTGGCAGACTTCACGCATCATCTGCCAGTGTGTGACTTGGAAGTCGCAGTGTGGCGTGAAGCTGCCTGATTGCCCCATGAGGTAGTCTGTAACGGCTGACCTTTGCTCGTACAGGCGGTCCAGCATATGGAGGGCAGAATTCCAGCGTGTTGGCACGTCGCAGATTAGCCGATGTTGGGGCAGACTGCGCTGTCTCTGGATCCTGAGCAGGGTGTTCCTTGCAGTGTAGGAGTGGCTGAAGTGTTTGCACACTCTGCGTGACATCCTCATAAGGTCTTGTAGTGCAGGAAATGATCAAAGAAACCTGTGCACTATGAGGTTTATCACATGTGCCATACAAGGTGTATGATTCAGCCCTCTCTGCTGCACTGCAGAGACAATGTTCCTCCCATTGTCTGCTACAACACTTCCCACCGTTAGTTGACGTGGGGTCAGCCATTCATCTATCTTCTCCCTGATGGTCCAGAGGAGCTCCTGCCCACTGTGGCTCCGTTCACCCAGGCTCACCAAATGGAGGACAGCCTGAGAGCGCCGGGCCTGACATCGGTGGTAAGACACCGGGGCAGGTTTGTGGACTGCAGTCAAAGCGGCGGATGGTTGCAAGGTGGTGGAGGCAGAACTTGTGCTTCCCGCTGCTGCCCCTAAAGCACCGTGGAGGTGACAGTGGCAAGAATGGGCCAACTTCCTGATGGTCTTCTGGGAGGATGTTGACCCAATGGGCAGTAACAGACATGTACTGCCCTTGCCCATAATTAGAGGACCAGACATCAGCACTCAGGTGCACGGTCTTGGACACCGAGAGTCCCAATTTGTCGCCAACCTTTTTCTGCACATAACTGTGCAGTGATGGGACAGCTTTGCCAGAGATGTAGTGGCGGCTGGGGACTCGCCATCTGGGGTGCGCACACGCCATGAAATCCCTG